>VUQR01011307.1:71018-83022 GCA_015108515.1 Hemichromis elongatus
AATTTTTAAAGTTTTTTTTTTGTTTTTTTTTAAAAAACAACTTTTTTCTTTTAAAGAGGGGGAGACTTAATAGATGGCATGTCGAGGCATTGGTTGAGAATGACTCATAAATACAGATGCCCCTATAAAACATACTGCACAATAAAACACCAGCAGTGTAGTGAAACGATACTGAAACTTACTGATTTCTCTTCATTTTTACCGGCGTTCTGAGCAACTTTATGCAGCTGCCTGCAGCAGTTTATCAAACCCTACAAATCAGACGTGTCAGCAAAAGTCTGCAGTGGTGGGAAGCATTTAATTTTCACACTGTTTTGAATCTTAGCGAGGTGCAGGTTTATAACTGCTCTGCCTCCGTGTTGAGTAAATTACCAAGTGCGGAGAAAAACTGAGTGTGAGATAATAGCTGTGAAAGAAGTACTACCATGACTCATTCTGGTTTAATTACTTTTTTTTTTTTTACTTTTGATGTATATAATATCCAGCTTAAGCCAGGTACTTCATACATAAAAGTTATCAATAAACACCTTTTTGTTCACTATGGCCCCTTCACCCCCTTTTTTTTTAATTATTATATATAAACCCGATTTACAACCCAGAGAGCAGAAAGGTACAGATTTGATTTGTTTAAATAAAATTACAGTCCTCCAAAAATCAACCTTGGCATAAAGTCAAAGGGTCAGCTCAAGATAAGCAACAAAAGTATTGTTTCAGACAAAAAGAAATCCCACTTTATATATTATCAGTACCCAAACTATGTTGTGATGTTACGTAAGCATCACCATTCCTTAAACACAACAATCCAACATTTTCGTGTCATTTCCACACAGATTTTGCACAAATAAAAAGATTCAAAGTGTGCCAACTTTAAATATAGATGGACAGCACAATAGCACCACCCGTAGCATCGGTTGATATTTAACCTCTCTCTAAAGTAATGATCTCAAAAGGCCATTACTTAAGTTGCTTATATTACACAACGTGTTTGGTGTGCATTTATTAATTGATGCTGATAATTCTGGAGGACAATGCAGATATTGCAGATGCAAGCATAATCATATAAACTGTAAATCTCATACAATTTATAAATCTATTAAATGTAAAGTGCTAGGCATAAGGACTGTGTTTATTGTTTATTAGGGCTAGACAGGTTCAGTCTCAGTTGAAGGATAAAAAAAAAAAATCATAGAACGTCCATCAGAAATGCTACCAGGCTGCGGGATTTTATGAGTTCTGACACCAGATATAAGCAGAAAGTCTCTCTTCACCCTGTTTTTTGTTTTTTTAAATATCCCTTCACCTTTAAGATTTTGAAAAACATTTTAGACCAAAGGAATGACTTCCTCTTCTAAGCGTCTTTAATCATCACTGCGTCATACAGCCAGACTGTCTCTCTGACTCTGTTTCAATCCATTTCTTTTCCACCTCCACCTAAAAAAGAAAAAAAAAAAAGTTAGTTCCAATAATTTTTCTTTTTTTTTTCCACAATTAAGCAAAGATGAAGACATTTCTCCACTGAAGCATTTCACCTGACAGTGATAGCGCGTCCAACTGGTCACATGTTTCTGCGGCTGGATGTCATTCACAGTGCCCAAGGACTTAACCCTGGTCTGTGACACGACCGCGCCCACAATTTCACATTCCATCGTGACGAAAGGGTACCAGTCATTTGGAATCTCCTGATCAGATCCCAGCTCCAGTTTGCAGGAAAACGAGTGGGGATGATCCAAGGCTGCAAAGCAGGAAAGAAAGGTCACTTGCAGCTGTCGCACCACAAACACACCGTGCAAAGGCAGAAGGAGGCAAGAGTAGGTCATGAGAAAAGGATGTGTAAGGTTAGTGTTAAGGGGGACCCATCATGCTCCTCATTATTTCTATCACTTATGTACTGTTACAGAAGTCTCAGATTAAACATGGCTACACTTTCAAATAATGAGGTCAATGTATGTGTAAAGCTTCAGACTGCACCAAATACTCTTCTTAACTGTGTATCATGTCTCTTGTCTCACAGAGTCCTGGCTGTGGACATTAGAGTTGAACCTGCTGTTCAAACCTTCTGTTTACAAGGAGCAGCCAATCCTAAGAAAGCTAGCTAAAAGGTCTCGTTTCAGACAATGGCTTGCACCAATGAAGTGTACAATCACCGAAAATTACTCAAATTGAGAGAGCTTAAAAATATACAGAAGCTGGAAATGTGCAACAGGTTCTTTTGGACCTCTGATAAGTGTTACCCGTATTCTTTGCAGGCAGTCTGTCGATCCTCCACACGATTGCCGAAAATACATTCTCGTACTTGACGGTGCCGATCGACACCTGCATGACAGGCTGTGAATCTGCAGCAGTGACTGAGCCCAGGCAGGCATTTCTGTTCATGCGGGCCTTTAAAGACCTCTGTCGCAGCAAGGCCACCGTCTGTGTCACTTTGACCCAGTCGCCTGGCACCGGAACGCGGATCACTACGTTCTCACACAGCGGGTGGTGAGTGTCAGACTCCCTCATGCAAGAAAGGAAGGTGGTTGACATGCTGAGAAAGGCCTGGAGCTCCACGTAGGCGCCTTGAACCGTTACCGTAGCTTTGATTGAGAAAGGAATTTCAGTGCAATCCAGGACCCTTGTTTTGTACCGCGTCAGCTCCACTCTGCATGCATCGGGGGGCGAAAACTTGATCAGTCGCGACCTCTGAAATTCCGTCTCGTTCACGCATTTGTGGAAATGGTAGTCTGTCATCTCCATCCAGAGTTCACTGCCCTCCTCTGAGCCGTAGCTGGAGTCAAAGTGCAGCAAGCCGAGGTCATTAAGGGCAAGAAAACAGTCTCCTAGTCCATTCAGAAAAGCAAGACAGTGAATCTGGGTGAAGGCTGTTTGCTCCATTACTCCCCCGCACTTATCTAGCTGTATCCAGATGTGATCGGTGATCTGCAGCGACAGCTCCTGTTCCTCGTAGTGCCGCCTCTGCTGGTGGGGCACACTCAGTTTGAAGATCTCCTCCTCCATGGAGACCACTAGGTCCTCCATCTCATCGTGCACAGTGGAGCCAAACTTGAGGAGCTGCTCTACCTCGGCCTCGTGACTAACCTCAAACTTGGGGTGAAAGCGCTTCTTTTCTGTGTAGGAGAAATGTTCCACCTTGACCGTGAGGACTTTGCGGGGCTCGCTGTAGCTTTCCAGTTTAAGATCCGAGAGCCTGCAGTGGGGGAGAAGCTGAAATTCCTTGAATGGCTTCTCAAGCCCTTTCTCATAGAACATCTGCAGCACACCTCCCGGCAACAAGCGGATATAGATTGGTCCCCACTGACGCGAGGACATGCGGTTCTTTTTTTCAGGAATCCTGAGCATGATCGACCAACCATCTCTCTTCTGGCTACGAAACAAACCGCGAGGCACAAACTGAGATGTACCTTCACTTAACACCTCACTTTTGCAACTTAGCCGCCTCTGCCCTTCTTTGTCTCTCTCTCTCTGGCAGTCGGTTTCTGTATGTAGGCCTTCCAGTTTGTTGCAAACGACAGAGAAGGAAAGCTGGTCACGCTGTGGCTCGCTGCCATCTTTGGTCCGTATAAAGAAACGCGGAAGGCTGTTGTCAGATTCAGAGTCTGAGGAGGAGCTACCCGCATCCGTATTTAGTTTAGGTCCATCCCAGAATGGGTTAAAGTGTCCTGAATTCCCCTTATAGGGAGGGAAAGGGCTTGGCCCATCTGATGTTTGATTCAGGGCCTGTGGTGCAGGAGATAAAACAGAGGTGGTGGCTGGGCTGGAAAAATTCCTTGAGAAGTCATTTTTTTCCCTTGTTGTGGAGTAAAATGGGGACGCGCTGTTAGGAACCCCACTTTCAGGAGTGCAAAACGGTGCGCTACATGGTACACAGGAACTTCTGCTAGGACTAGAGTGACTTTGAGGTGATTCCAGGGAACTACTGAAGCTCCAGGAAGTATCTTTGATTGGAGGAAGCACTAATTTCAGGCCGTTGGGACGCGGCACTGATGCTTTGATAAGTCCTGGGGACTGCAGAGGCTTCTGAGGTGACGAGAGCGGCGTGCTGTCATCTTCAAATGTGACCCAGTTTGAGTGATTTGTGGAGCACATGGCCAAAGAGGTCTGCAGACGGGTTCAAAACGACAGCTCCTCCTTTGTTGGATTAACGGTCCCCAAATTCAAAAGTCTTCTCCTCTGTAAGAAGAAAAAAAAGGAGAAGAATGAAACACCATCGACCCAGAGTTCAACAGTAAAACTAATTTAGATCAAATCTCTAAGATAATATTGAGCAGATCAGTTCCCATCTCAAAGGACAAACAACAGAAACCTTTGCTATCGGTGAAAGAGAGAGTCCTCGAGGACATAAATAAAACATGTCTTTAAAGTACTCGATTAAAGCTTAATCAACGCCTGACCCGGAACAAGTTCATTTCCGTTTCTGTTTACAATTACCTAAGGTTGGCTGACGTGACAGCTGAATAAGCATTCTGCAGCCCAGCGTTGGCGAACAGGGAGCCCAACTTCTCACACCACAGATTCATTTTTTATAGACATTTATTAACTGAAAACTCTCAAAAGTCATTCCATCATAGCCCATGAACACTCGTTCACAGAGTTTTATCTTTGAGCTATAAAGATGTGGACTAAAGGAATGGTGACAGGAGACCGCAGGGAATTCTTGCACTGACAGACTCGTCTTTACACTGGTAAATATAACGGGGATTTCGTGCATGTTTATGCAACTGTAATAAACTCACTCACTCACTAACACACCACCTCCTTCATTTAGATCACTTATGCAAGCAATACAAGAAATGATACAGTCTTTATTCTTCTTAATATCCCAATACAAAGAGTCAGAGTGAAAATAGCAAGACTCTGGAAAGCTGCCGATGCAAACCTAACACTGCAGTGCAGTTTCGCCAAGGATTTTTTAGAGTCTCTCTCTGGAGCACAGAAGTATTTTTTTTAAAAATGCATAGAGGATAAAAAAAAAAAAAACTTCAGAGCTGTGGCAGTTCAAAGGTTCTGCAATGTAAAAAGGTGTATTTTAGTCCTGCTGTGCTATCTAAATATTTCAAAGCCAGCCTGCTCCAAATTGCGTAGGAGAAAAGTTCGCCGTGGCAGAAGAAGTCCAGCCTCGTTAAAAAATCATGGGGTCAGATGAGAGAAGCAGGTACACTGGGGCTTATCTAGTTGCACACGAGGCCTCAAAAAGGGACAAAGTGTGCATGGCATCTTTATGGTGGAAGGTATTTGGATATATGAATGAAATATTGAAAAAATATGGTGATATTGCTAAACAGGAATGACGTTCAGGCTAATCTGCCAGCGGTTAGAGAGTAAACATGTTTTAATCTTTATACAATCTCGCAGTTAATTTTCCAGCTACTCAATCACAATCTGCCTTTTGATGTGCTGGCAGTTGAGCTCTCAGTAATATCCGGCTCAGTGAAGCCCCCTTACAAAATACAGACGCTTCATCTTCCCATAAAAAAGGGAGACAGAAAGCCTCAATTACAGGCTCCCTCCTCGCTCCAAGACGCAGCCATGACTTGCATGGAGGAGACATTAAGTGGAAAGTTCCTCTTGCTACAAATAAACAGGGAAGAGTGTGTGTGCGCGTGTGTCAGTGAGCGAGTGCGTTCTGATTCGGGGGAGTGGACTGACAACTCTCCAGTCAAACACTGGAGAACATCTTTCTAATGAGAGGATGTTTGCGAGGTTGTACGCAGACGGTTTTCTCAAGTTCATCCGTCTCTCCGACTTATAGAATCCATCTGCGTCGATTCACAGAGGAGGAGGAAATCTCCACAGGGGGTTAACTGACAGTCTTTGAGACTCATTTCCAAGCCAGCCATCTCTTCCTGGGCTCTCCAGCAGGCAATACAGAAATGAGACTCTGCTAAATCAACAGAGGACAAAAGAATACATTCCGCACATTCCTCTGGGACAAGCCGCTTTGCACACAGGAAATAGCAGGCTGCTGTATTCGTGTGAACTGACAACAAATATTAACTTAATGCCAGTTTATCACACTTCAAAAATGCACCAGTTCCACAGGTCGTAAATTTGGATTGGTCTGATTATTTATTACTGCCAAAGCGCGGCGAAAAGAAAGAGACTGGGGATTAAGACAGCCTTATGAAACTAATTATTTACTTTAAAAACATATAAAAGCAAGTCTGAGGAACTACTACGAGGATTTTTACACTGATTTATTATTGTCTCGAGACTTGAGATGACCTCATCAGATTTCTACCAGCTAAAAAACAATGCAAAGTTAAGACCTGTAATTCTGCAGGGCAACGTCAGGCTCCCTGTACAGGTTGGTTTGCAGTTAAATTACAGCCCTGCAGTTATGACAAACAGCCAGCTAAGACCATCCGGCTCCTCAAGTTTATCATTACTGATCATTACTGTACTTATTTAAATTGCTTGCTAAACCAAGGGTAAGCCAAAAAAAAAAAAAAAGTTGCACACCTCACGGACATTAACAAGGTCTAATGCTGCTTAACCACAGCTATTTGGCCTCGCTAGTTGCAGAAAATGTAAGCTTTAAAAAGCGCCAGTTGTGCAGAGCATTTTGATATTGTTTTTGTTTTTTTCCCCTCTCCAAAGCTGCATGGGAGGATGAATACATGCGCTAACAGATCAGCTGGCAGATAGTGGGAAAATTAAGTGTGGAGCATGAGAACTTGCAATCCACAAAGGGGAACAGCCATGAAAGTACTGAAAATAGTATTGCTTATATGGTTAATTACTGATAAATGATGACTGAGTGGAAAGTCTTGTGGTTCAACAATAAAACTGCTGAATTTGGAAAAAAAAATAAAAAGCACACACACACACACACAAGGGCTTGAACTTGGCAGACAGATGCTTCCTGAGTAAAAGAGACACTTTCCTGCTGGATTCTCTGGCCACTTCCTGTACATTCACACCACAGCCTGGATTATTTTTCCTTGGAAATAAAACGTGCGTATATAAATAAACAAAATTAGACCCACTTTAAAATGACAGGGCAGGCTGCTACCGTTGTAACCACAATGAGAGCGTGGACTAGTGCAGAGCTGAAAATGTGATGACCCATTTCCAGTGGCAACAGTGGCACCGTGTGCAAAGTGAGCTCCCATTAACGCAAAGCACAGGAGCGAGTGTGGGTGCTGCAGCTCTTTTTTTTTTGTCTGCTCGCACGTTGAATGGCTCGGTGTTATGTTAGTTATACACTTTAATCCTGGGATTCCCTGCCGCATTTATTGTGGAGATTTGTTCCAGTTCAGACAAGCATGACTGGGAACAGAATGAGGAGGAATGAATGGGAGGGATGTTTGTGGATGTAGTTTACTCATTTTATTATGCTTTGCTTTGCTTTCATCTGGAATGAAGGGATAAACTATTATGAAGTTGTCCTTAAAAGTATGAAAAAAATAGAATTAAAATGTAGAGATGCTAGTTTTAGTACACAGGGGGGGTTTAGCTGCAGTCTCTAGTACGGGGTTGACAGACATTAGGCCCACAGGCCAGAATTGACCTGGGAACGACACATCAAGCTCACTGAACTGCTTTGGAAAATGTTAAAGACAGCATAAATGTTTGACTTTTTATTTTTTTTTACTGCATTTTCATAGGGTTTACCGCTTTTCCTGCTGATAGTGACCTCCTCCATGACTCCTGAGTAATAAATAAGCTGCTAAATCACAGAAAAGCACCAGTCTTTCTCCGCCATCTACTATAGAAATTTCTGATTTTTCACAACGAGTCCACAGGGAGGGAAAAATTACTGTGAATTATGAAAGACTTTCTGGGCAATAAGCTACCTAAACCATTTCTGTAATTTTACACCTTCATTTCTTACAACGTAAGCCCCAAAAAACATGCTGACAGATTCCTTTCATTTACTGTATCAGCATTTATACCTCGTGTAGAAAAACTGGCATGTCCTGTTTAAACTGCACTTCTTACATTAAGCTATCTCTGGGATTAAATGTATAGTTAAACCGTTTCTTTCCCTTGAAAAGAAAGCGGGCTGTATGTGGCTCACATTGTAAATTGAGTTATTAATCCCTGAATCAAGTACATGTCACTTGTCCAAATTCCTTTAAATGTATTTATTTTTATAAATTGTACTTGCAACAAAATTAAACGGGAAAATTTGCATGTAATCAAAATAGTTGTAAAATGAGCATCACATTCCAGCTGTAGCAGCTTTGATTGCTACTAGAGGCTGTTAGTTATGTTATTGGCTATAACTGGGCTGCTTTATTGGCTTCATGACTCTTGCACTGGTCCCTTCACTGCTAAAGTGGCTATAGTGCAGCAAAAGTTACAAAATCTCACATTTATCTATATTTATTAAAAGTTTCCTGTATATATATAAAAGCTACACATTTCCTATTAATATCATCTACATGCGCAGATAAAATGTATGCGTCCTGTTTAATCACACTTATCTGATACACTGTTTCACTGTCACACCCAGCGTGCGGTCAGTTGGCTGCGAGACACAAACACCAGTTGCTGGAAAACAACATTTCTTTTCGCCCCATGGCAACTCAAGACTGGACACACAAAACAGTACCAAGCATGCTGTCATCCACAACAGAGGCAGGCCCGCGTCCCGGACAGAGAGGCCCACTCCCGGGATAAAGCTCCGCGCCTTTTGTTTTGACGCACGAGCTCGAAGGAGTAAAGTTGTCACCCCGAGTTTACTTTTCTCGTACTCGCGCTTTGCGCACTTTTAAGTGACCACCACACGCGCCGCTTACTCGCTACCGAGCGACGACACGACAGCACACCGGGTCGACACTTACAAAAAAAAGTACATCAAAACAGTTTTATTTTTTTTTTGGTTTTTACAACGTGACCTGAACTAAACACAGCTCTCTGGGTGCAAGCGAAAAGAAAACATACTCACAAACTTAGCAACAGCAGCAGTGACTAATTCAGGCCATGACTTTTTGTTGTTTTGTTTTTTTGATGGACACGTCTGAACTCCGACGTCGTCCCGGTCCTGATCAAAATGGCAGAGTGTAAATCCTGGGAGTTTGCAAAGCCTAGCGCTTCCCCCTCCCGAGTTCAGACTGATGGTTGTCCTTCGACGGGACACTGTGGGACTGAACGCAGCAGTGCTGCGTTCAATGCGGTAGGACACATCACAACACTGACTATTTCTGCCGCATACGTTAACTTGGTCAGTGTTTCGACAAATTCATGTTAATATGCTTACTCATTAAGTATCAGAGTTCAGATTGGGTTGGCATTGTTTCAGAGCTAACCATAAACATAGAACGCAACTGACACATTTATATAATGTATGTCATTACAACTCTTGGCCTCGTGGTACCGTTTAAATTATTCCGTTTAGCAAAAGATTTAAAAAAGAAAGAATAAGTAGATTTATTTTATCACAAATAAAAGAGAATCTCGTCTGCTCTTTCATCGCTGTTTACAGAACAAAAGCACGTAAAAAGGTTGTATAAAACACACAACCTCACGCAGGATGTTTAAATGGCGCACCTTTACAGTACTGTAAATGTCTTTTGTATTATGTATGTATAGTAATTCTGCACTCTACACAAAGGTCTTTTTAGACCTACTGTTCTCTTCAGTCATGTACCAAGAGTACTTGAAAGCATCACGAATTTATAAAAAAATGACACGTTTTTCCTTCCAAAACAAGTGACGGCATCAGAAACTGCTCTTCTAGTTCCCACATGTCCGTGCCTCATTTCCCAGTAGTTTGGGTGTGTTGCCGGCTGCTTCTTCCCATTTTTAATTATACACAACCTAAAATTCCCAGTCTTTCTCACCTCCCATAAACGAAGCAGGTAAAGTCAGATCAATTGAACGATTAATAACCAAGTGACTCTAAATACGTGACACATTAATGTTTTGAGCAAGCTCTTTATTTTGCGTCACATATTTTATGTGTGCTTTTCAACAAGTTACAATGTGAGAATACAAGTTTCTTGTTTTTTTTAATGTGTTTAGAGGGCGTGGGCAAACCTGTCAGATCAAAGGTCTACTGGTCTGCTGGCAGCTGTAGACTGGCAAACAAAAGGATTAAAATGAACTGCTTACAATCACTTCTGGGCTTTTCTTCCTTTTACCTCATGTCAGTACAATTTTAGTGTAAACTTTAACTGCCCTCTGCCATGACTCAAAAGTTGTCAGAGCACCAGTTACAGTGCGGGCCGATCCCTCTGTATAGTAGCCTTAGAGGAGACGCACGCTAAACTAGCCACAGATTTCAGTTTGTAAAATTTGTGAAAAACAAAAGTTTTGTAACGTCTGAATAAATGCCTGTTGTATATAGGCCTATAACATTTTTTTTTTTTTACTCATTGTACAGTACAATTACATCATGATTTTAAATGAGGTTATATTCACATAAACCCTTTTTTATCCACACGTCGTACGACGTCGACAAAATGCCGTTCCCCGCCAGGCTTCTGAGTGCACGTCCACACTTACTTTGGTGATAAAATGACTTGTTACAGCATAATTTCACAGAGATAAATTGACATCATTTCACAAGCTCCAACTTGTCTGTCCCTTCCCATTAAAGTAAACACGGTTAATCAGTGCTTCGAGGCAGGCATCTTTTCTCTCCTCCACTCCCAGACGACTGAAGATTTCTTCAAAATGAGGAATGAATTTAAGCACATCTTTGTTACGGTTGGGATTTTAAAGCCCTTCTTTTCAGAAGCTTGTGTTATACGCTTGTGTCAGAAGGGACCATTATTATCTCAAATTTGATCTAAGAAAAAAAAAAGGTAATTGTAAAACATTACTCACGTTGTAAAGCCTGGTGCTACAGTCACACGAGGACACAACAATCTGAGCACACACACACACACACACGCGTACTTTCACAGAGAAGCAATAAGAATGCACAGTTCCACCGTCTCTCATTACGCTGGACGACTACACGCACTGATTAACAGGGTTTGGTCTTCAAGTCTCGGCTTCAGTAAGTATTAAAAACTTCAGCTGCTGCAGCTGTTTATCTTTTTCTGCTTCTTCTGTTGAGAAAGCAGCGTGCTTTGACACGGAGGTCAAGCAGTAACTTCTGGTCCAGTTTCAGAACTCTTCTTTTAGCAAACTGTTGTTTCATGTAGTTCTGTGACGAGGAAAGGGGGGGAAAGAAAAAAAACTGAAGCATTTTCAGTCAAATGTGTTTCAGCCTTCAAACAGTTTATATTGTACTGCCTGCAAGTGGAGGAACTGCAGGCTCAGGTGGCTATCCTGTGGTTTGGTGACAAGATGCTGCAGGGGGGCTCCGAGGTTCAGGTCTTCTGCCAGGGTGCCTTTATAGTGGCGTCAAATGGAGCTTGAGTTTTGAGGAGCAGCTCTAGCGGCCTTTGTTCTTTTTGGCATTTCCCTAAAGAAAACACACACACACACACAAATGTGAGCTCAGTCCTCTAAATTCAAAACAAGCCATATCTGGGGTTGGTGCAAAAGTTAACACCCTGTGTTGCGTTTCAGTGCAGTGACTAAGACAGACAAAATTTGTATTCCTCTTTAAAAAAAACCCGAAAAACATGCTGAGGCTGGTGTGCTGGCCTTCAAGAGAAAAATCGCCACCTTTAGATCACAAACATGCCGGGTCCTGAAACTTCCCAGCACGCAGCCATCTGTGTGTGCGCATGCAGGGGCATGCACGTTCTTTTTCTTTTAAAAAACAGCCCTCTCCTTTACTGCGCCTGTAGCTTAATGGCTTTTTCAGCTGTCTGCGGCAGGTGCTTTTCCCATTAAACCTCGCAACAACCGCAACGCCACCGCTGACCTCCCGCTTCACCTCATAACTGAGAAACTTTACAATGTCACACTTCACTAGCGACTGATCCTTCACACTCCACGCGGCCGCGGCCGTATCACTTCTCTTTCAAGGTTTGGGGGGGGGTTAAGATGTACAGTTTGGTCCGTAAATGTTCAACAGTTTGTAATTTTGACTTCTCATACCACTGTGACAAATTGGAAAATGGAGCAAAATGGAATAAAAGTTCAGTTCAGCTTTAATTTA
>VUQR01011307.1:97665-110291 GCA_015108515.1 Hemichromis elongatus
GGGGTGTTGTTGCTGAAAATAAATGAGGAGATAAACAAAAATACTTATTAAAGGAGTTCACAGAATGAAAAAGAAAGTTACTGTCTAGTCATTTAGTTTAAATAACCAGTGTCTGATGCATTCGGGAAAAAAATCCCATAAATTAAAGTCATAAATAAGGTGAATGATTAATGAACAACAATTTGTTCTTTTTTTTCACAGCTAAACAAGACCAGTGTATGCGCTCAGTTATCATCTGAGAACTGCGGCTTAGTCTGAGCAGTTCCCACTCAAAAGCGACAAATGTAAACCAAAAGCTTGGTTATGTCACCGTACTGACCAGAGTCGTCGCCCATTTCCTGATTCAGAAACTCCAGATCACAATTACAGTGTGGCAGTAGGTGGGTGTATATATGTGTGTGTATGTATGTATATATATCTCTCAAATAAAAAAAAAACAAACTGCCAGCCAGTTTGCAGTTTTGCATCAGTGGCACGACAAAATGTTTGGCACCGACCATGCGTGCTATACTACCAGTCACAGTGACACCATGTGATCCAGTACAGTAGGGGAAAAAAAAGACAAACATTTTCCAACTTGTTGTTATCCTAGCACTCATCTATGCTACTGCTGACTGTAAGCTGCTTCTATTTGTTTTTGTTTGTTTGTTTTAAAAAAAAAACAAACAAACTGAAAACTGTGGCCTTCTATGCAAGTGGCTCGTAACTTCCCCTCAGAGAACCGCGTGCAATCAACTGACAATAAACACTCCATTTCACAGCTTGAGAAGAGAACGTGCACTTCCTTATTTTGTTCTAGGAGGAAGAGCAAGGACGAAAAACTAGCAGCCAGCCAAAATCGAGGGCACAGCACGGAGCACAAACAAGCGTCTTCAGCATCTCGCCTGCGAGCAATTGCATGTACAGAGTTCGCTTCTTTGTGACTATACTGTCCCCCTTCTTGTTATTTACAATTGGATGCTCTATGCTGTGGGTCTCAGAACAGAAAAACCCCCCAAAACAAAAACACACACGCACCGTCCTTCAAGATGCGAATTAACTTGGCCACAAGATCAGCCAACTCAAAATTACCTGTATAGCTTAGTCATTTTCTAAAGTACAAGGTATCATAAACAAGGCCAGAGATATAATCAAACTGCAAATCCAAATATTGGCTTAAGATGCAGCGGTCATTCATTTACCCCCCCCCATTATTAGCCAACTCTGCATTCAGAAAGCCCAAAAGCAAGCAGAGCACCAAGCAGCTCTTACAGTACAGCAGTAGCAGGGAGATGTCATTACAATAGTACATTATATTCATCGCATTTGTAAGTAGAAGGGGAAAAAAGTTTCAAACTCCTTTTCTCGTGACGTGACTGTCATCTAAGGGCCGAGCTGACTCTGATACACACATGTGCACATATGCACAAAAAAGAACAATTATGGAGGACAACCTATCAACACGCAGCGAACACCCGGCAAAACGAGGCAGATGTTCCCTTTGCATAGGCTGTCGCCACACATGGGAAAACATGTCCCATTAGCAGTGGATTGGGGAGAAAACAAACAAAAAAAAACTAAAAGAAAACAGCTGTGCTTTAATGGCTGCACAAAATCAAGCAAAGTCCTAGCTAACTTTGCAACTAAATTTGGCAGTGGCAGAGTAATACTATATCCACATTTTGCTAATCCTGAAAACGAGACGCAGCTCGTGTGTAGTAAGTTTATCGCATAACAAGATCATAATACTACTCCGTTCATTCGCTTAATTGTAAAGTTTAACTAGCATACTTGACTGACAAATGCCACCATGGAATAATGTCAGAAAGTTAAGGTTGAGGATTAATTATTGCATCTCTTTCTTTCTTTTTTTTTTTTTTCTATAAGAGCAGGAACTCCTTTCCAAACAGTGGTATTTTTTTTCCTTTAGCACAAAAACAACAAAAAGGAAAAATAAAATAAAAGGAGAAAATGTCAACACCAGGAGGTTAGATTTCATGTGTTACAAACATGCACTCGTTCGCTTCATAAATAGATTCACTTGGAAGAGGATACGGGTTTGAAGAGGAAGCATGCAACGCTTTGAGTTATAAAACCAGCTTTCAGCTTTTTTTTTGTTTTGTTTTGTTTTTTCTTCTTCTTGTGTCACTTTTTGTCTTTGAGAGGAAAATTCTTGGATCACAGTCCTCTAATCCAACAGAAAGCAGGCAGGTCGTTTTGGATAGGTATCTTGATGGTTCTCCATAAGCCCAAACACCCACCCTCAAAAGTTACCCCCGAGTTACTGTATATGGCTTTGTTCTCCTGTGTGAACGATACTATTGCCATTTGTTTTGTTGGACAGAGATACTCCCAAACAAAAACAAACAAACAGAAAAAAGAAAAGAAAAAAAAAAGGCTCAAAATGGCCAGTGAACGATCAGATTAGGAGAAGGAGGCACACTGGGACACAGGGGGTCAGAGGTTAGGGTTTCACTGGGTCCAGGGTCTTATGGGGGTAAAAGAAACTTCATTTCCTGCTAAGTTTTGTGCTCTTGACAGTACGTTTGGAGCCCTCCGTGCAGCTGCGTATACCGGCGAGGTGCAGCAAGGAGCCGGCGGCTTCTTTCAGCTCCTCGTCCAGCTCTGGCTTGACCTCACGTCGCGCCCTCTTGCCTGGGGGCCACTTGACTGCGAGCGGACGTCGAGCAGTTTGGTGAACGCCCCTCTCGTCCCAGATGTCGGAGTCCTCGTCGCTGTGGAAACCCTCGCTGCCGGCGCGGCGGGACTGCCTACGTTCGCAGCCGCCTTCGTCCAGGGAGGAAAGAGAAGAAGAGGAGGAGCGAGAGGAGCAGCGTTGCAGAGCTGCGCTGCTGTAGTTGTGATCCTGCTTTGGATCGCTGCTCACCAAGACGGAGTCGGGCCGAGAGAGGTCCAGAGGGCTGTCAGAATTGCCTGAGGAGAGGAGAGAATGAAAGCCTGATAAGTTACCACAATCACAAAAAAAAAAGAAAAAAAAAAGACACCAACAATAAGACACACTGGGGCTTTAACTTGTTTTATTTACAAGTTTAAAACAGAACTAAGATTTGTCTAGGACCAGCAGTGGAAATGTGGTTTAAAAATAGCTCGCTGCGTGCATCTGAAAGCAGAATTAAAACTGGTGGGAAAAAAGTGCAAATTTTAACCAAAAACCCCCCAAACAAACAGTTTAATTAAATGTTTCTGTGGGAACCTTTGCAGGCAGTAAAATTAACTTTGCATCAAGTAAATAAACCAAAATCTAAACTAGATTTCAATAAATACGCCTTAACAAATATATGAAATGATTTGTTACAGATTTTTGCCCTGTTTAAAGATCAAGCACTAAAATCATTTTCTAAAGCTGTCTTATTGTATATTTTAAAGAAGAAAAATCAACTTCAGGGAAAAAAAAATGTTGCTTTCTAGCAGTCCAATATCAAGAACTAGAACCAGATTTTCTACCTTAAACAACAAATAGTCCCACAAAGAACCTTCTGTAACCTAAACCCTGAACTTTGAGTATTTCTTTGAGTTGAAGTTATAGACAAACAATGAACTAATAGCACAAACAGTAGTATGTTTAAGTCTGTATTGGCCAGGTTCACTACTATTTATTAAACAAGTTGTTTTTCTGTTGTAATGGGAGAATTCTCATCCTCAGCCCACCTGTGTGGCTTTGCCCTGGGGTCTGTTCCTAATCCTTTTTATTCTCCGTCTATATGCTTCCGTTGGGTCAGGTAATCCATAGATAAAGCTTGTTTTTCCTCATGTACGTGGATGATACACACCTGTTTGTTTAACTAAGTAACAATGTAAATACAATCTTAAATCTTATGATGCCTCTGACGTTAAATCATAGATGTCACAATACAGGTACTGTGTTCTCTGTCATTACCTGTTAAATCCAGAATTTAATTCAAAAACCTTCTCCTCACATCTAAAATCTTGAATAATCAGACCTGATTATATATTAATGACGTCTTATTACCCTACATTCCTAACAGAGCACTTCGCTCTCAGACTGCTGACTTGCTTGCATTTGCTTGAGTTTCTAAAGAGCCTTCAGCTTTCAAGCTCCTCTCCTGTGAAACCAGCTCCCAGTTTGGGAGACAGACATCCTCTCTACTTTTAGGATCAGGCTTAAAACTTTCTTTTGTTGATAAAGCTTATAGTTAGGGCTGGATCAGGTGATCCTAAACTACCTTTGGTTATGCTGCAATAGAACAAGGCAGCTGAGGACTTCCCATGATTCCCATGTGTTTCTTCTTCTCTCCCCATGTGCACATCACTATTGCATTTAATCATTTAATTTCATTCTTCAACTCTGGCCCTCCGCTCTCTTAATATTGCAGTGCCTTGAAATTACATTGTGATTTGGTGCTATTTAAATATAAAGTTTAAATTAAAACGACTTAAATCTGCCTTACAACTTAAAGAATTCTCAAAACCTGGTTCTTATCTAAGTTTTCTTTTGACTCACAAATCACCAAACTCATGTTTTCTGCAATTAAGAAATGTTACAGAAGTTTAAACATTTTTTATTTTTTCTCTCAAGCAGCATTTGAGAAAGTCATCCATGCCATCATCTCATCATGTTTAGACTACTGTAATTCCCTCAACTCGGGTCTCAGCCAAAGGTTCATCTCCCGCCCCCAGCTTGTTGAAAATTCAGCTGCCAGACTCCTGACAAAATCAAAGAGACAAGTCTACATCACTCCTATCCTGGCTACGCTGCACTGGCTTCCTGTTAGATACTCAATTGATTTTAAAACCTTATTCATTAGTTTTAAAGCCTTTACACAGTGTTGAACTATTTATCAGCGGTTACCGAGGTTACCAAAATCAGTATATAGCTACTTTTAAATCACTCCTCAAAACTTATTTTTACAGAAAGGCTTTTTAAACTATAACAAAAACTCTTACTCTTCATCTACAATTTCTTTATATACCCATGTTTTTACCTTTTGACCATCTTTAATTGTATCATATTTACTTATCATATTAGTTGAACCGTTTGTCCAGATTTTAAATTATTTTATTTGCTGTTGTTTAAACAGTGTTTAGGAGACTTTTTTGATTTTTGAATAAATGACAGGTTGGTGGGAAGTCTAATAGGACCTTAGAGTACCTGCAGAAGTATCTATAATTTGCTAATGCGTTCAAGTGTCCCCTATTACCAAAACATAAAAGTTTTAATAAAATAATATCCCAAAAGAAACTTTCCCAACCAGTTCCACAAAACATCTGGGTCAAGTTTCTGTGGACTTTAACATAAATGTTTCTGGGGAAGAAAAAAAAAAAGCAGAATGCTATGATTGAAGTCAACAATAAAACACATTCTAGCTGTGAGGCACGGTGGAGGTAGCATCATGGTTTGCAGCTGTTTTACTATGTTAGGGCCTGGACAACTTTTATCTAGTAGGATATCAGGATAGTGAGACCTGACTTTAAGCTCAGGAGAGGTTGGACAGTGCAACAAGACTATAATAAACAACAGAATTGTTAAAAAAAAAAGGTGAATAATAATGATACCTAACTTTAGCCCATCTGAAATACAGTGACATGACCTAAAGAGGGCTCTTCAATCAAGTTATCTTGAACCATTTTGCTTCGTTGCTAATTTTTCATTACTAAGCATGTAAAGTGTGAACTACAACTGTTTGTGTGATATTAGTTCAGTGAGATTTTGTCTGTCTATTACTGCAACTTAGATGAAGATAAAAAAATCCCAATTGTCTGTCATTAGACAAAGAATATTCTGCTGATTCAGAGACGTTCAAACTTCTTCTTGCAGCTGTGTCCGTCAGAATTTAACACACACACAACATAAAAGAAAATTTAAGCAATGACGGGTGGTATGTCAGGGGTTGGAAACAAAAAGCTAAAAGAAGAGGTGAAATTATGGCTACTTGTAGGTTGTCTTACATGGGTCAACGTGGTGCCCAGGGGCAGAGTTTAAGAGCATCATGGCAGTGGCAGCATCAATGTCAGACTCTGGAAGAGGAGAGAACATGCACGATGATCAGTCCTACGGTGTGAAAGCATGGTAGCGTGACATCCCTACTAGGACTGGCTTGACTGGGCTCCTTCGTTATTTTTAAGCTAAACACAGTTCATTCAGTGCTTACCGAATGAACTGGATATGCAGAGGACTCACAAAAACAAATCAGAGTAAATATAAGCCCATGATTTTCAGAATGCATCCAATCTCTTGAGATCTGACAAAGTGTCTGAAAGCCTCACAGCTCACTTCTAGGGCTCTAAATTATTAATGATTACAGTGAGACTGAGTGCTTGATACTGAGCACCAGCAGAACCTCTGCTTGTCGTCAAGGTTACAAATCCAAGAGGTGGGGGTGGGGGGACTGAGACATCGACGGGAGCTGTCAACATTATGGTCAACATGAGGCATCAATGACTTGAAAGCAACAAATCAAACCAAGAGCTGAGCATAAAAGCACAGTGATGCTGAATGTTCTGGGACTGAAATGTGCAAAGGCAACATAATCAAAAGAGTGCACAGACACAAGCTAACAACACTGCACCACACATCTACACGTCACTGCTGAGCAAACAGCTTACAAATATGAAAACTTGGATTAATTTGCTTTTCTCTCACCTTTAAATGAGCAACCTTGTAGAAAGAGATGACGAGGGGGTGAGGAGGCACTGCAGAAAGTAAACACAGGACACCAAGAGTCAGGTGATACATGTGAAAAGAAGATTGAAAAGCTAAATTCTGACCTTTCAAAACTGTATTTTTATTAAGAAATATTTGTCAAATAATTACAAATAACAGATTTCCTCAGCTAAAAAAAAAGGGAAAGTGATTTAAAAGCCTGGTAAAGATTGGTCCCCGGAAGAAAAAGTCACAAACCTATATCTGGCTGCTCCTTGTGGTAAATCTCCATATGTGTCACAACTCAAGCAGAAAGTATGGCTTCTGTCTACTAAAATGCTATTGTGGTGTATCTGAAACTGTTACATGAAGTGTTTGTACTGTAGCTTCCCAGAAGCATGAGTATTGGGGAAGTTTTGGGTTGGCAGTAGCAAAGCTTCGTTTCTGTCAAAATGAATTGTTCTCAGTTTTTCACCCCATTATGTTTACAGTTCAATTGCCTGCGTTATGTGTTATGTGTTAGTTAAATTTAGCAAAGCTGTGGCATTGTGAGCATAGGGAGTAGCTGGTTTGATATACATGTGTGAGGAGAATTATGCTCTTCCTGTTGTTAAACTAACAACAGAGAGTTTCAAACTGTTGTTCTCCCACCTGTCACAGGTGAGTCAGCACTCACCATGGTACACTAAGGCTACGTTCACACTGCAGGCGAAAGCGCATCAAATAAGCGCCTTGTTACAGGTACTGAATCCGATACATATCCAATGTTTTAGAAAGGGACTGCTGTTTGAACAGTCGTGTCGCATTACATCCGTCTTTTACATCACTGACACAAGACAGACGCCAATTATCAGCGCCGGAGAATACAAACGAGAAAATATGGCGGCAGAAACTGGAGACGGAGCGAGTCAATGGACAGAAACTGAAGTTTTGGACTTGATTAGCACACGGGGAGACAATACTATTAAAGCTAAACTTAAAGGGTCGTATCGTAACCAGGCTGTGTTCGTCACTTTTACTTCCGTAAACAGAGCGTGTTGTGTGTGACGTCTTCTTTTGCGATTGTGGGCCGCTTTGAGGGCCGTGAACGTTCACACTAGAGCGTGTTTGCTGTCACATTTTATTTGTAGTGTGAACAACCACACACAAAAATCGGATTTTATCAAAAAATTGGAATTGAGCATTAAGACCCGCAGTGTGAACGTAGCTTTAGTGTATTGCTATAAGTCTAAAGGAGCTAATGGAATGAATGGACTTTTTCTAATCATACAGAAAGCCAGTCGCTAATACAAGCCTGCTCTAAATAAAGGCTCATTGTCTTTTGTAGTTCAGGTATTTCCTTCAAGGTCCAAGACAAATCCCTGCTAAATATATTTGAGATGTGGCTGATTAAGCCAATACACAAGTGATTAGCTGACAATAATTTCCCTGACCAGCACTAGCGACACAAGTCTGATAATACACAGTATTCATTGAATGATCACAGAGATGACCGCTCACCTGGGTGGGGAGGCGGGTGGTGTGCAGAAGGCATGTGCGGCTGGGAAGTGCTGCTTCTTAAGAGCTTGAATTAGGTTGGGGCGGTACTCGGGGTCAACACACCAGAGAGAACCTTTTCCATTGGCCTGTAGGACAAAGCAGGGACAGTCAAATCTATAAACCCCTTTTATAAATTAATGAACCTGCAAGAAATTTCCCATAAGAAACTTTTTATAATTCGGCGTTTCACAGCAGAGGTTAGGGGGGGGTGATCTGTTGATGTTGCACAATAAATACCCTGTCATATGATCTTCTTTTCAGAGGATTTAACGATGGCGTCTTATCCTGTTGCCCAAACATTCCCAGTCCCAATGAACTAAGCAAAAGCTGTTACGTCACTTATTTTGTTAAACGCGAGAGAACGTAACTGACAAAAGAACAGCAGCAGGCAGAACATCATCCTGAAAGAAGCAGCGAAAACGCAGTATGTTCAGTCCGGCTTTTCAGAAAAAGAAATAAAAAACAAACAATAAATAAACAGAAATCAGACCAAAAACAGGCCGAAAAGGTTTGTGAGTAAGGTCAAAATAACATGCGTTGTCACTTTGTACGAGTAAATATTTGATCACACGAGTTCAATTAAAACTGTTGGTAGTGTGCAGTAATGTACAAGATTTAAATTTTGAATCACTGAAGTCTTACAAACAATTTACATGCAATCATCTCACCTCAGCAAATTTTACACAATTATTATAATACAAACTTTGCTCATATTTCTGTTTGCTGCGTCACAATCCCTTTCACCGCTTTGCTGCAGAACAGTGTGGCGATGTATCCCATTGCCAAAAAGCACATGTGGCTAGTTTGTGTATCCTTATGCGAGATGTAAACAAAACAGGGCCCGCAACTAGTGGAGATAATAATCCACAGGGTACCTTTAAAGGCTTAATGAGGACTTGGAAATCAATTTGGGTGATCTGTACAGCTGAGTAATTGCACAGAACAACAAATGACAAGATCATCATTTATCAGGGAAAAACAGTCAAGTGTGACTCAAACCTTTTAGAGATTAGTCACTGTGGAAATGCACTTCATTTCCAAATCACTTTTCAATTATAAGCTTCACAGCACCTTTTAGACACAACATGCTCAAATGGCAATACTGAAAAATGATGAGAATTCCAGAAATGTCTCGCTGTCAGAGCTGGTAGGACTATAGTGACCGGAGCAATGATTCAAATGTCATTAAAAACCTACAGTGAAAAATAGCAAACTTCACACTTCACAATATAACAGCCTTTACAATGAGAGGAAATCTTTACTCAACAGCTCCCTGTGAAGAATAAATGTGGCTGCCGGTGATGTGTGCACGTGTGTGTGTGTGTGTGTGTCACTTTATCTGATGGTGGCGTATTCTTGCCCAGTCTGGGAGAATAGAGCGAGGAGAATAACCTTGACTCAGATTACCAACCAGCCCTGATGCAGGAAGAAGGAAATGTCTCCATAGCAACGGAAACCACCAGCCAGTGTCATGTGAAACTGGTGCTAGTGTCTCAGCAGACGGAGGGCTCATGCTATGCACCTGCATGCTAAGCGGACTATGCTGCATCGTATTGCTACACACCGAGCTCAAACTGCTATTCCAACCCTAGAAGGACAAATATCAGGTTTTAGCCAGATACAGCCATGACATTGGGCTTCAAACCACATCCTCCCACAATATTAAAATCTCATGACACACAAACATCTTGGCTGTTTGGAGGGTATTGTGTCACCACCACTGTTTACCGTTACACAGAAGAATGCAGGATTCTACTTCTCCACACTTTTTACAATCACACACTTACTTTTAGACTAAACCGTAATAACAGCTTTTAGTGAGTAAATTCACAGCTTTACTAACTTTTCTAATTTACAGAAATGTGTGCACACTATATGCAGTATGTGTTCTTCCCTTTGTTACAAGCATGTGAACATGAGCAGGCCAGCTTCTCTCTTTCTTTTTTTTTCCTTGTCATTTGTCGCCACTACTTGTAGAAACACAAGCTACCATAAACGATGTGTACGTCTGCCAGGGCCAGGTAGACAAAGATTGTTCTTTGTGCACTTTCAGCACTTAAGGTCATGTTTGCTTCCTTTGTGCTGTGTGGGTTCAGACTGTGGGAGGCTTCTCTCTAGCTGCACTACCTTGAAGTGTTTTTAAAGATATTGTCCTATCTCTGTATGCAGCGTTTGCATATCCTCTGGAGGAGGAGGATCTTTGACCTTGACTGGATTCCACCGTTATCATAGCCGAGTCAGAGGTCTCTGCAGCAGTGTGTCACATGAGCCATGTGGCAGCTTCACACTGTAGCACGCTGTTTGCTAATAGTGCAAAACAAAGCCAACGCAGTTTGTTGCACTTAACTGTAAATGTCACATGATCAAAGAAATGCATGCTGACAACTATAGAAGGATAACTGTAAATCTATGTGAAGTGCATAAAAGTTTGAAGTCAATTTGAGACCTACTTTTCCCAAACTCCTTTCGACCTTGCGGAAGCATTTGTTCAGGGACAAGTTGTGACGAACTGAGTTCTTCCAGCCAGTGGGAGCGTTGGAGAAATACGGGAAGTGCTCGAGTATCCAGCCGTAGATTTCTTTGACAGGCAACGACTTGCTGGGAGACTGCTCGATGGCCATGTAGATGAGCAGGGAAAATGAGAAAGGCGGTTTCGACTTCAACGAGTCCCTCTCCCTGCCTCTGTTGTGTGATGAAGATGAGGAGGAAGATGACGGGCCCTGGTTTGACCCGTAGTCTCCTTCTATGTCAAAGAGGGGGCTGCCGCTTGTCTGAGCTTCGGGGCCCCCCAGAGTAAAGTTCTGAAGCAGGTTCTCGTGGAGCCAGTTGAGGTTAGTGAGCTCCTCATCCTCAGTACCGCCGGTACGATCCAAGCTAGTTGCCAGCGGACTGGACGCGCACTCCGCCTCGGGCAGCGTTCCTACACCACAGACACCTCTGAGCCCTGCCCGCTCCTCTTGCATACCCGGAATTTCCGTTTTCTTATCTGGTGACATCCCAATAATTGGACCCATTAAATCAAAGAGGTCTGGAGAGAAAGGAAAAAGAAGGTTGTTAATGTCAAACAGCAACAACAAGACCAAAAACAGGTAAATAAAAAAAATAAATAAATCAAAAAAGGAGGATTTCAAAGTCATTTAAAAGCAAAGTTTCCAGTATAAAACAACTCAAAGTGACATTTTGGAAGGATGTGCTCTTCCAAGCATTGGCCTTGTTTTCTTAAGTTTCCCTGGGGGCACACCTCCTGTAGCTGTCGGCCTCTATTGCAATTCATGGCCCTCTCACTGCCCCTCTCCTCCATCCCTGCCAAGGACCAAGAGGCTCTCAGCCCCCCTCCTTCTACTCTCGACTCCACGTGAGGACCTTCGAGGACATCCTCTCAAGTAAGTGAACTGACTTAAAGCTCCACTCCTCGACGCCTACCTCGTTTCACACAAGACCCAGCTGCTCGTTATGTGTAAATGAGCATGAAACCAGCTAGCGACTGCAGGAATAAGTGCAAGGACTCCATCTTACAGATTGGATAGCTCTTACAGACCGAAATACATTCAGCCAGGATCAAGTCTTCATTTGTCGCATGGCATATTTATTAAGTTGTGTAAAGAGGCTGCAAGCCCAAGAGGTGTCAGTCATTTAAGAGCACGGGGAAATTCAGTATGCCAGAGCGCTCTAACATTAACAAAATAACCCGAGTACACTTATCAATACTTTTTAACATGAGCTCTGAAGAGGCCTTTTATCTTAAACACCAGATATCCTGTCGCAGTTTTAGTTGAAGCTACAGCGAGAAATTATTTAGGCTACAGACAAACCTACTTCACTAAAAATTTAAACTAAGCATCCCATTAACTGAAAATACATTTTGCCCCATTAAATGCAAGCAGCAGTTCGTGTGCAGTGCTTATTGTTATTTGGCATTACGTGAATAATACTAAATCGAACTGCTTGTTGAGGCCAAGAGCACAAAGAGATCACTCCTCGTCTCAGCTCACAACAAGCTTTATGTCCTGGGTGTCACCATGACAACCATGCCATCCCTTCAATTAAGAGCAGAAATCCCACAAGCAAGAATCTATAAGAAAAATAATTAACCCACCCTGAGCTGACTCTGGCACACTTAAATCACTGAAAAGAAAGCCTCAGAAAAGAAATGCTTCTACTGAACCCATGAGCCTACAGCAGAATGTTTTGGTTCTGGGGTGTTCTGGATCTGGACTTTGACGGGAATCGGACTGGACGGTCAGAGAGGTAAAGGCGCAGTGTGGCGGTGGATGGGCCTGCCTTTTCATTTCTGTGATAAGAACTGGGTCAAACTCATGTGTTTGCACAGTGGCAACGACAGGAGCAGGAGTGTGCGCACACACACACACACACACACAAATCAGTTTGTCAAACCCAGTCAGTGTGGACAGGAGGGGGAAAAAGAGGCATTAGTACATTTACAAAATGACCTTTAAACTCCCAATAAGCGGATAAACATATAGCA
>VUQR01011308.1:0-20029 GCA_015108515.1 Hemichromis elongatus
CTGCTGATTGCAGGCTGAAGCGTTGCTTGAAGTTAATTACAACCCTGTGATCTGATGTGATGAAGGGGTGACCGCACGGCACGCTGCCACAAGCTCTCCTCCCTCCACCCCACGACTGCAATCACCCAGAGTCTGCTCATCGTTATTGCATTACCACAATACCCATCTCATCCAGACTGAAGGTTCTGCCCTGTTCTTATCTCCTTTTCGTCTCTTACTCTCACAGTCTTCATCTCTGTCACTAACATGTCCTACAGTCAGGGGCCACAAGGTTTAGGCTCTTGCAGACAGAAGTCAATGCAAGAGATATTTTTTATTCCTGCAGCTTTCTCCATATTTAGTTCATAATCATCTTTCACAATATAGGAAGTTGGGCTAAAAAAACTGAAAACAAGAAGGAGTAGTGATAATGAGTAAGAGTGTAGTAAAGTGTAATAAAATACACGAGTTGCAGCATTATTTAAGGATCTGATTCCTATTAATTTGTATGAAGGCGTATACAATAACAATGCGGCTGTTTGGTGGTGTCTAGAGCCTAAATCTGTCCACAGACATCCGTAGTCTGTGAACTGTGCTGCCCTCACGTCACAGTGTGCTACCGCAACATTAAAACAACACGTCTGTAACAAGTCTGATAAGTTTTCACTAAAAGACAGTCAGAGAAGGGGGCGGCGGGGGGGCGTTTTTATGAAGTGACAAACTCACACAGTGACAGGATCAGCCCATAAAAGTCCATGCGAATGAAATGAACGAGTGTTTGCTGGGTGTGAAAATATACTGCGGCACACACCTCTGCAGACCCTTCTATTAATCAACCTGTCCGCACTTTGTTTTGAGAGTAATCTCGTCCAACCACCAGAGAAGCACTCAGCAGTAAGTGGCGCTTGGCTGTGCTTTGAAGGCCGTGGTTTATTGCCATCCCAAAGCACGGTGAGACTGTGTTGTAAAAACACATCATCTCAGGGCTCAATACTTGCCTCCAGTTATGCACCTCAGACGTGGTGATCTGGCGTGGGCCCTGAAGAACTCCTACACCATTCTTGCCCTTAGCTGTGCTATCACAGTTGGATATATAATAAGCCTTCATTCAAGTCCTTTTCAATATAAAAGCAGACAATCCTACTTATCATCACCTTTGTAAGGCCAGCTCATATCTAGCTCACTTTTCTTAATAGGGACAATTAAGTTCATTTTGTTTGTTTTTTTGTTTATCTTAATCATGGCAAGAAAAAATCCCTCTGTTAAAAGCTTCTGAGGTAAATTAAGTGTGAAGCTCTTGGCAAGATCAGTCACCTCTGACTCCAGAAATGAACTTGTTTGGAAGTATCAGAGTCACAGAGTCGTTCAGTGTGTGTGTCTGTGCACAGGCATTGTTTGTAATCTTAGGGCCAGACATTGCCCTTCAAGCATTTGACACAAAGTTGGGTCAGTCACACCTAAAGACATATGCAAATGTTCTATTAATTTATTTCATTATGTGAGAGATCGAGGCTCGTCATTATCAGAACCTAGTGGCATACTTTGAGCCTTTTCAACAATTCATTTGAAAGGGGTTTTTCTTCATTTAACAAGTGTCAAGGCAGGGACACCATTCCTTCGAACAAACTCTGTCCTCTTAACAACAGTGAAAGGCACCTTACTCCACAAAAATCAAGTGCCTCTTCTCATGACTTGACGTTCTCAAGAGTACCTGTTTTAATATTTCAATAACAGGATCAAGAGTGCCAGCGAAATTCAAAGCAAATAAAGTGCTAAAATATTCACAATGACACTGTGCTGTGTGGTGGTAGAGTACAGACAAGCTGGGTGTGCAGGATGGAGTGCTGAGATAAAGCTCATTGCAAATGTGTCCATCTCTGTAATATAGAGCAGCCAGGGGCTAATGAACATTAGCCACCAGTTCATTCCTGGCATTAAAGAGCCTACTGTTTTAGCAAAATAAGGCTGGGCTGACTGCAGACACAGTTTTAACAGGAGAGAATATATAATACCGACTCGACATTTCAAGTCTAGTTAAATTTCATGCTGGAAGGAGTGAAGCACGCTGTAAGATGTTGTTGTTGAAAAATAATGCAGGTCTGAAGAATAGTTTGCTTTTAAATGGGCGACTTCCTATCTTTCACATCCTTGAAAGTGGAGGTTATTTTGAACCAAAGTCCAACAATGTATGTCTGAATGCAACATCCAACCTTCAAGGATGCAAAATTTGTCTGAATGTACTACTGATGAAAAGAGCCTCCGACCACTGGCTTATAGGTGACACAGCTGCAGTTCCTCTTAAAGCAGAAATATTATTATGTTCTCAAAAGGAGGAGGTCTTTGGGTTAAGGCTTGAAGGTCCATAGCACTTCTAGCCTTTTTCTAGCTTTCCTCTTTAAGCTCAACCAAAAGAAATGATTAGCTGAGGGTAAAGTTACACATGAGCACTTGTACATAGTGGCAAACCCTTTGCTCTCTACTGAGGAAAACATCCACGCGAGTCTATGTGTATTCACATATGAGTGTTCTTTCGGTCAATAGGAGGGCCAGCGACCTTTCTTTGCGCCACTTGCCTCTCATCCTCCAGCAGTATCTTTGGCCTGTCTAGCTCCACCTGTAGCTCAGAAATCTCTTCTTTGTTCTGCCTCTTTTGCCTCCTTCTGCACAACACACAGACAGGAGGCAAGGGAGCAGAGGTGAGGCGTGCGGGGAATTGAAGCTGTCTGTTTTTAAAGGTGTCAGCACACCTAACTTTTGCATAATACATATCGCACCTCAGAGATGATCCATTAGCAGGTTACAGCAAAAGAGCCGAGCAATAAACTGATGAGATATGGCTCCAACAGACACACAAACGCATCACACACAAATACACACACACACAATACCCTCCACTTTTAAAGCCAGATGAGAGGGTGGGATTGTCCCTGCGGGGTAGCCTCGTGTGTGGCTGCATTTAAAACCACTTTTACTTCTGGGCTCTGACCCGGCACTCCCTCCAGAGAAAGTGCAAAAGACAAAGTGTGCAAGAGAAAAAAGAGAGAGAAATAGAGCAAAAGATGAAGACAGAGAGAGAGCCAGACTGAAAAGGGAAAAAAGCAAGTCACCACACCCCTCTGTACTTCCAGACACTGATTTATAATTTTAATATCTCTAATTTCCACAGCAGTGCCCATTTTCCAAATGTCATTTTCCAATTTATGTCAAACCGTGTGACCATTTTTCTTAATACAGCTTATGACAAGCTCGGTGGCAAGGCGGATATGCAATTCAGATTGAGTGTTTTACAGGCACAGCAGCAGACACACTAGGGTGTTTGTGTGTTTATCTTTATCAGTGTCTGCTGAGTATTTTGAAGGGGAAACACTGAGAGCGTTATACACTCGGGAAAAATTGGGTTTGCTACAAAATATGTGCCTTCGGGGAAGAAAACCATAATTCTGCCATAAATCTAATTATTATAGTTATCATAATAAGAATTATGATGGTGGCAATGATAATGTATTAAAATATGCATTAACGTTAAGAGCTTGGAATGGAATGTGGGCTGGCTTTATGGCCGTTACATGAATATTGATGTTAATTAAAACAGAACCTCTCTTTTTATGTAACACTCCATCTTGTTGTAATGGTAAGAGTTGTACATGGTGGTGAGCCAGATGGAGATGAAGTCATTACTGTCCGGTTTTACCCCACAGAGGCAGTCTGGAGCTCCTCCTTGATGTGATAGGGTCTTTCCGGGCAACCTCTAATCTCTGCGTGTTAATCTGGAGTTTCCCATCATACAATGCAGACTCCAACTGAACATTAACAGTTGGGGGGGAACTGTCAAGAGCAAAACTTAAACTTTTCTCGTTGTTGGTCACAAAAATTACTGCAAAGTATTTATTATCATTATCAATGTTTCGAAATAACATTTAGCAGTTTTAATGATAGTTATGTCACTGATCTAGGAATCATTCAAGCAAAAACAAAAAACTGAAGGGATGAACCCGTGTGTGTCGACACACAAGAAAACTCTGAAGAACAACTATTTGAAATTGTATCTTTAGGCACTTTGCTGTTAGCAGTCTGTCAAAAACAACCACAAACTGGTTAATGTTTCTTTACCTGGCACAAATTAAAAAAGATAATGTTTAAAAAAGAACTCCCAAAGAACTATTATTTGAAAACTTGGCATGTCTTGGCTTTGTGTTCAAGCTGGTCTTGTAGATAGATATATCAAAATTTGAAGTGTTTGGTTGGTAATCATCATTAATATATCCAGAGGCTAAGAGACAAGTACAACAGTGAGTGTCTATAGACATCTATAAAACACGGCTCTGTCCTGGTTTGGGCTGCTTTTTAGTCAATACTTTTGAAGATCTTGCCACTGTCAGATTTTGATTCACCACGTAGCACCATCTGATTTATAAAGGCTTAATTTCCCAAATACACTGGCAGTGCAGTAAAAGCATACCTGGATGAAAAAGTCATGGCTTGGCCTCCCCGCAGCCCAGACCTCAATATTTCTGAAGCAGTGTGGGAACATCTTGAAGGAAAACAGAACAAAAGGAGGCCAACATCCAAAGAAGAGCTTTGAATGTCCTTCAAGCAGCAAGAAGAAGTATTTCTGACCACAAGAAAGCTTGGCTAAGACAGGCTGTGCTCATCGTACCCATACATTGACTTTGGCTTTTTAAAATTGTTTACATGTGTTTAAAGAAATTGCTCTATATATTTTCCTGGGTGGCTCGGGATATTTTGTCGTTGTAGAAACTCAATCCAGTTTAATAACTGTTTAATGTGCATTTTATGTTTTAACAATAATTCAGGGATTTTATGGTAATAGTTTGTTTTGGTTTTAGTAGTTTTAATATCTGTTTCTGATTTTTGTACTTGTTTTACTTTTTTTTTTAAAATTGCATGTACTTAATGGCTTTATATATTTAAAGAAAAAATGCTTGTTGGATTGATTTCCTTCTCTATTTTCTAGCAACCCCTAAACTTTAAAAACAATTTCATTTTGAGGTGTATAGTGAATATTATTATAGTGTATGCAAAATAAGTGTGGTTACTGCAAGCAGGATTTGCGAGTTGATAAGTTGACATGCGTGTGAAAAAAATAACACTGCTATTTAGTGAGCAGGAACCTTTTCAAAATAAAATAACATAAAATGTTTTCATCACTTCTCATAATTCCTTCAAATGATCTTGCAGTTTTGATATGCCACGTAATGATGTACTTGTACTTCCATTAAATGAGAGAGGAGAAAGTAAAATGCGTTAATGCTTCCAGCTTGGGGAATCTGTGAAACAACAGTGTAAAGAAGCCCCAATACAATTAAATGCTTATAAGAGTTACCTCATTAAGGTCTACGTTCTCAACATCAAGACTACTTGTATATACATTAGTTGAAATGACACCTGACTCCAGGCTGGTGGCTCCTCAGTGTTTCTGGGTTAAAGACAAGCCCAAACAACAGTTCTTGATCAGTCTCAAACTACAAAAACCAAAGAACCGCTGTGGCTCCAAACATGTCTAACAGCATTAATAATAGGTGGGATCTAAGTAATAGAATGAGGACTTTCTATAGCTTTGTGGTCTTAGCATCTGCTTATGGTAATCTAAACAGTCTCACCTCTATCCCTCATCTCCCCTCTGAGCCAAACACTTATCGACTCTCTGAGTAGCGGCCCGCCAGCACATGTTCCCAACTATTGAAAAAAAGGGTAAAAATAACAGGAACAAGTTGTCGGAAATGAAATTTCAATTCATCCAGTCCCTTTATACACTGGTGCGAGAGCCTGTCGTTGAGAGGGAGGGATCAATAGTGTTTAGACAGCGGGGCAGATTTTCTAAGCGCTGGATCAATAGGAAGGAGAGAGGAAAAAATACCCTGGCTTTTCTCTGGCTGTTGTAGTAAATACGAACAAATCAGTGGCCTTAGGCTAAATGGATTGACCAGCTGTTTCCGAGTTCTGTGTTGTAAATAAAGATCCATTCTGAGGTGTGTAACTGAGGCTCAAAGGCAAAAGTGTCACTATTCAGGTTGGGCCTGCACGAGTTGTGCTGGACCACACAAGGTTCCTGATCAGAAGGCGAGGAAGGCCAGGGAACAGAGGACAAGACAGAGAACTGAGGACAGCGAATGACAGCAACTTATTATTATGGTAGGTCAAACAACCTTTCATACTATTTAAACTTCAATAATTACATCGTAAATGGCCTGTATTTGTATAGCGCTTTACTTAGTCCCTATGGACCCCAAAGCGCTTTACACTACAGTCATCCACCCATTCACACACACATTCACATACCGGTGATGGCAAGCTACATTGTAGCCACAGCTGCCCTGGGGCGCACTGACAGAGGCGAGGCTGCCGGACACTGGCGCCACCGGGCCCTCTGACCACCACCAGTAGGCAATGGGTGAAGTGCCTGCCCAAGGACACAACGACCGAGAATGTCGGAGACGGGGCTCAAACTGGCTACCTTCCAATTACAAGACGAAGTGCCAACTCTTTCAGCCACGATCGCCCCTCACGGAGAAATTAGTTAACGGATTTTTTGGACCATAAGGCTCACTGTTTTCATACATAAGGCACACTGGATTATAAGGCGAATTAAGCAAACCAAAGAGAGGCAGGGTACACCCTGGACAGGTCGCCAGTCTGTAGCAGGGCTAACACACAGTGACAGACAACCATTTGCACTCACATTCACTCACAGATTCACAGCTATGGGCAATTTAGATTTTTAAATTAACCTAACCCCACTAACTGCATGCTTTTGGACTGTGGGAGGAAGCTGGAGTACCCACGCAAAACCAGGGAGAACATGCAAACTCCACACAGAAAGACCCTGGCCTGATGGTGGAATTGAACTCAGGACCTTCTTGCTGTGAGGCAACAGTGCTAACCACCGGGTTGCATTTTATTGCCTTCACTCTAATTTGGAATCCTATTAGTGTATTTACTCTTCCTTCCAATCACAAATAAATGTGGCAATGACAATTTTATTTCTAAAGCACATTTTATTACATGCAAACTCAGAAGACATGCAACTTTTTTACCTCTACTTGAATGCCAGCATCTCTCTTCCATCTGGTAATAAATGTTGTAGTCTTTCTGTAATAGAAATAGAAGTTATACCACAAGCATAGAAGTATAATCCCAACACCACACAAGTTTTTGCACTTATCAGTTTAGCCATCAGTTGTGGCCATTATTTATTTATATATTAAAACTCACCCTACATAATTTTATTTACATAATAAAACAATGCAGTGCTAGTTCTTGCTGTACTACTTCTTAGTATTGTTTTGCAAACCAAGAAGTTCAAGCATGTTCACTGTTCCATTTACTTTCACTGCTGCAACAAAGCTGTACATTTACATTTCCTAGGACATTTCAGTTTCAATAAAAAATGGTGTTATGCAACTTTTTAACACTGGTAAAGTAAAATGGACACAGAAAGCAGCATTTCTAGTGGGAAAAAAAATCACCATTATGTTTTGCAAGTATATGATTACCAAAAAGTCATAGATGAAAACATAAAAACACAATATTTCAACTGATTAAAATAAGCTACCGCACGAGGAATGAGCAGACTGGTTCATGACCTAGGCATCTATGGCAGGTTAAATATCTCCAACAATATACTGAGCTAATCAAGAGGGTGAGATCCTGACAGGATGACTGATGGCCCGATTGCTTTGCACCACCTCTGGACTTATTAAAGAAAAACACCACAGGCCATGCTTTCACAAAACTCATTGGTCAACCACAGTGGAGAAAGTGATGGGTGAAATTCATCACTAAAAACTATCGAGCCCAAACAAAACACACATTGGGGCACAGAACTACACAAGAACCTCTGGTCATCAGGGTACTGATTGCCTTCAGACTCAGGGAGAAGACACTTTAAAGGACATGAGTGTATGGGAAAAGGATGGCTGCCGAGTCTCGCCGCAGGGTTCACAAGGAAAAATAGAAGAAAGGATTCTTAGACTTTGCTGTGCAGCACTTGGAAACACCATTTGTTCCTCAGAAGAAATATGGCTCAAATTCCCTTCCTCCAAACATTTTCTTATGCTCAGAAGATTAACTGTTGAAAACGCCTGGAAAAAGGAAACCATATATAACCACATTCTTTTTCATTACACCAATCATACTGTTTCTAAGGTATCTTTTAATGCAAGAAACACACAAAGCCATCACAGAAACATGCTGTACAACCACCGTCACATAACAGTCACACAATCTTCACGAGAATACATAAACAGAGCAGCTAGACATGTTGTACAACTCATTTGTGGGCAATTTCACAGTGTAATTGAGGCTTTGTGTGTATATGCGCCTGTTTGTAAGTGCTGCCTTTCACTGATTAAGGTGACCTTAGATTGTGCACTTACCGAATCTCGGGCTGAGCAGCAGAGGTTAGAGCACAACTCATTGGCTTCCTGAACACATTACCTTAATGATGCCATTCCTCACGCCTCCATTTCAACACATTTAGAGATGGAGCAGTTACATCGTCTATTAAGACATTCAAATGTCTCCCCTAGCTATTTACCCACTGCTCGAGCACAAAAGGCTAGCGCGAATTAACTGTGACAGCGCTGACTCGTTTCCCTTTCCAAACAGACAAAATACATAGAAAAAGTCATCATGCGGGAAAGGTCATTAAAAATTTAGATTACAGCTTCCTTGCTTTCCTGAAAACTCTTGTCTTTCTCTGCCTGTTAATGGGATTGTTTTAATATTAAAGTGTTCATTATGACAGATTGTGAGGCTGACTCTCAATGCTGCTTGTTTTCCTGTTCCTGGCATGTGATCAAACCTCATTTACTCGACTGGGGGATTGAATGAAATGTGCGATTATTAACCCTGTGTCTGCCTCTGGAGGAGCGGGTGGATGTTTGCCTCCTACACATTTTATCTTTTGGTGCACCTGAGTTTAAGCTGTTGCTGTTTCCTGTGTTCTGTGAATATTTGTGAAATCAAAGATTTTAAAAACCGCCTTTAAACACTTAAAACGCTTATAAAGTCTCCCAGAAATGTATTTTTCTTACTCAGTTCTTGTGCACGTTACTGTCCAATGAGCAGCACATCCCCAGTGAGTGTTTTTTAATGTGCTCATGCCCCAGCAGACTACCTGCTCCATATTCTGACCCAAGTAAGCAGCCCCCCACCCCACCCCACCCCACCCACCCACCCACCCTCTGTTTTGAGGTATTTGGGGGTATTTTTGGGAGGAGACAAGGGCTATTGAAAGTGTTTATGTTCCTGGCTTGTACAGAGGGGTCTAATGTGTAACACAGAGCACTTCGGTATTCAGACGCCTGGGGCTATTCTCTAAGTGGTCTTTACTTTGAAAACACAGGTGCCCTCCAGGGCTTGATGAGTGGTTGTTGTGTGCATGTGTGTCCATGTATGAGGAAGCAGTAAGCTGGGAGGGCAGATAAAGGGTGCGCACTGTTCTATCCATACATCATCACTCCATGTTATAATTTAATTCAGTATAGTGGTCTTGCAGAAAGCACTATGCTATTATCTTTAATAATGCAAGGAGGGATTAGGTACTCACTCTCTTCTGATAAATACAGACAAATCAGTTAATTTCACTGACACTCCCCAACAACTGCCACAGCACATGCACAAGTCCAACACTCTGATTTGTTTTCTTTTGCTCTGTAAAGCAGAATAGTTTAGTTTTTATGTCCTACTCTAAACCAAAACCATACAGTGCATAAAAGATTTGTTATTGTTACAGAAAACTGTAACATAACTTAGATTCTGATATTTGAAAATCTAATGAGGTCTGGAGGGATCTCATAAATTAGAAAAATAAAGCTGCGCATGCCTCGCTGGTGCCGCTGCATAAAGAAACAGCAGCATTTTTCATAAAATTAATAGGATTGGTTTGACACGTCTCTCGCTATAATTACCAGCCAGGCAACCATGACCAAACAAGAAAATGCATTTTATGCCATACTGTAATATAAACATGCAGCTGTCGTGTAAATACAGCATGACTGCACACATATTCTGACAGTGCCTTAGCGGAAAAGTAGTTTAAATGAGGATAATGAAAGAAAATATGAGTTGGCTATGCATTTCACAGAGTTTATGGTGTCAGTGGGTGCAATGCTGATGGAAAGGCCTCATGGCCATTTTAAAGGCAATAGACCACTTAGCAGATCTCAGCTGGTCCTGATGCTGGCAACCTTGATAATGAGGAGCAGCTGGAGCAACAGTCATTAGGCCTAGCCATCTCCACCTTCAGGAACTATCTTTTATTTCCATAAAACCTTTTATCCATTTTTGTCGCTGCTGCTATACTGTCTAACACCGACCCCGGGCCATTAATGACTACAGCAGTATAGTAAATGTCATTACATAGCTTGTCTCATCAATACTTCTAAAAACAGAACATCAATGGCAAAAAGAGGCAGAGCAGATATAATATGTTTCTGGTGGTGTCACAATCTTGTAGGTCTAATTAAGCTGGAGTTCAGCAGAAAGGCAGCATGAGAGGAGAAGAGGGAAGGAGATGGTGACCCAATTAAAACCAAATCGAAACTCAGATTCACTCTTCAGTGTGGCTCACGCACAGACTGAGTGGGAATCTGTGAAAACAAGGAGAACAAGCTTTATTAGTCCCTAAAAAGCCCTGTTGCTACATTAATATTCCAGTCTAATGAAAGCTTAGTTTTCCCCATTTCCCTACACTTCCCTGTCAGTGTTCAGTTCATAAATATTTTCTTATTATGATCGTGACGGGTTTTTTTTCCCCAGATATGAAAAAAATAAATAAAATTCAGAGCCAATTATCAGAATGACAGGTGAAATGGGAGCGTGCTGGGAAGAAATGAAGGGTTGCCATGGTGATATAGCAAAGAATCATACTGGATACTGTATGTGTGGTCACGTGACCGATGACTGGCTGAACTGCAGCTACGCTTGGGCCCCTGCACACCAAAGGACACTTAACCTCAATCGCTGGTAGCAATCACAGGCCGATCAAACTGAATTTATTGGCTATTTCTGTCTCCGGGTCAGACCGCCATGGTGCCTGCAGACTCGACCGCATCCAAATTCAGAACGTTCTCAAACCTTTTCTTTGTAATGACAGCTTTAGAGGGCTGGGTACAGAGCTAAGGGATGTCCATGTATGCATTTATATAATCTACATGAGAAAAAAAAAGTCTTCTGACAGTGTCACAACATCCTGGAGTTTCTTTGTAAATCACAAAAATCTCCGCAAAGATGTAAACTATTAACTTAGAGTTATGGTTTTGATGGAGGTACACAGATACAGGCTTTTGTCAGTGAATTCTATGAAAATATCCATGTGTTCTGGTTTAAGTTTGTCTTCTTTTTCTTTGTTGTTTTTTGCATATTTGTCACACTTAAATGTTTCAGATGATATGAAAATTCAGATGTCAAGCAAAGATAACCTGGGGAAATACAAAATCTGGTTTATAAATGAAGATTTCATGTATTAAGGGGGAAAAATATCCAAACTTTCCTTGCAATGTGTGAAAATGTAACTCCCCTAAACCTAACAACTGGTTTTGCCATTCTTGGCAGCAGAAAGTGCAACAGAGAGTTTGGCAACGAGTTATTCACTTTACTGTGGAGGCATTTTAGCCCACTCTTATTTGGAGATTTGCTTAATTTCAGCCACATTGGAGTGTTGTAAAGTATGAACAGCCTGTTTAAGGCCATGCCTATTGATCTCAATCAGATTCAAATCTGAAATAGCCCACTCTAAAACCTTAATTTTGTTTTTGCTTTTTAGCCATCAGAGGTGGACCTGCTGGAGGGTTTCAGATCAGTTTCCAGCTGGAGAGCACAAGTGAGTTTGAGCTTCAGGGCACAAACTGATGGCTGTTGTCTCCTTTAGGATTTACCGGTAGAGAGCAAAATTCATGGTTCCATCAATTACTGAAAGTTGTCTCAGTCCTGAAGCAGCAAAGCAGCTCCAGACCATCACACAACCACCACCACCGGGTTTGACTGTTGGTATGATGTTATATTTATTAAAAATAAATTAACTGTAATTAACCACGTTTTTTTGGAAAGCTGAGTTTAATTTCATTAGCCAACCCCACGCCTGATTACTACCAGACCAGCTGAATCAACTAATCACTTAAACAGACCCTGTCTGAAGAAGGCTAAAGGATCTCAAAAAGCAACACATCATGCTATGATCTAAAGAAACTCCAGAAAACACAAGAAACAAAGTTACTGATATCTATCATTGTTGAAATGGATAGAAAGCCATTTTTAGGGCTTTGTGAATCCAGCAAATCTCAGTGAGAGACATTATCTGTGAATGGAAAAAACCTGGAACAGGAGTAAATCTTCCCAGGAGTCACTGGCCTACTAAAACGACTCCAAGAGTGCATAAATGACTCACCCAGGAGGTCACAAACAAAACCAGAACAACATTTAAAGAACAGCAGGCCTCACTTGTCTGAGTTAAGGTCAGTGTTCAACAATAAGAAAGAGATTGGGGCAGCAATGGCATCCATGGGAGAGTTACAAGGTGAAACCCAGTGCTGACCAAAAACAAAACAAAGGCTCGTTTCACATAAATAAAAACAAACAACTTGATGATCCCCATAAGTTTGGGAAAATATTCTGTAGACTGACAAGACATAAGTTCAACTTTTGTTAAAGGCTTGGGTCCTATTATATCTGGCATTTCATAAAAAGAACATCATACCACCAGTTAAACACGGTGTTGGTAGTGTAATGGTCTAGAGCTGCTTAAGACATAATTGATGGAACCATGAATTTTGCTCTCTCTTAAAAAAAGCCATCAGTTTGTGCCCCGAGGCTCAAGCTCACTCCAGCAAGTCCACCTCTGAATAGATCAGGGGTGGCCCTTAAGAGCCGGTGTCCTGCAGGTTTTAGATATCACCCTGGGTCAACATACCTGAATCAAATGATTAGTTTATTAGGCCTCTGGAGAACGTCAAGAAATGTTGAGGAGGTAATTTAGCCATTTAAATCAGCTGTGATGGATCAAGGACACATCTAAAACCTGCAGGACATTGGCTCTCGAGGCCTGCAGTTGGCCACCCCTGGAATAGATGAAAAAAAACAAAAACAAAAAACAAAAATGAAGGTTTTGGAGTGTTGCATTCAAAGACCAGACTTAAATCATATTAATATGCTTTGGCATGATCTTAAATAGATCAGTTGTAGTCGAAAAACACTCCAATTCTACAAAGAAGAGTGAGTTAAAATTCCCAATAAAAATAAAATATTAAATTGCGGTTATTATTGCGGTTCTTTCTGCCAAGGATCACAGTTATTAGGGTTAGGAGGCAATTACTTTTGACACAGGGTCAGGTTGGTTTGGTTTGAGCTTTTTCTCCTTAATAACTGAAATCACTGCACTTTATATTCACTGAGACGATGACATGTGTGACAAATATGCAAAGAAATCGGGAAGGGGGCAAATACTTTATCGCAGTGCTGAATATATGTGTGTATTTGTGAACTGTGTCCCACTCTGTGATCCCCTTATTGAGAATACAAACCTCCATGCATGGACAAGGATTAATATTTGAGAATGTGTAAAATGGAATTGGAAATGAAATGACTTGGATCAAAAGTTAATTAAGAAGCGCCTTGCACAAATATATCTTTTTAGACTGCGCCTGCTCTTACATGTAAGGCTTAAACCAGTCTAACTGAAGCAGTCACCAGCAGACTTGCATTAAAACTGCTCTAAAACTAGAACAGAACCGCAAGCTGGTGTTTGAGTCTTTGTATCTGCCTCAATGGAAAGACAAAGTCTGCTTGAGGATGCACTTAAAATGTTATTTTTTCATACTGAATCACTTAATACAAAGGAAGAGAGTGAAGCTCAGAAGCAGCGTGGTAGGTTTTTAAAAATAACTCTCTATTATCATATTTATAATTTTAGAATATGTATGCACTTTATTAAAAGTCATTCAAAAGTGAAATTCAACATACAGAAATGCAGATGTGCCACTGATAATGATGCTGGAGTGAAGTGTGTGGAACAAAAATTATACAAATAAATGAATTAAAAAAAAAATCATCCAACCAGAGCAATTATGGATCTAATCAGAGCTTTCTGCATGAAGGTACAGTTCTCCTATCTCGCTCCCATTTGCATCATAACACAGTGTGCAATATTAATTTCCGAGTTTACTGCTTATTGGAAGTGCAAACTATGAAAGCCATTAAGGCTCCAAATAGGAAAGCAATTTGCTGTCACATGTATTCGGCTCTATTAAAAAGAAAAATCTTGTTAACCATTTGGAATTAGAGTCATTTGGCAAAAGGCATTCTGCAGCACTCCAGTAAAATAAGTAATTATGCTTCTCTTCCTTCTGTCCCTCTCTTTCATTTGCACAGGCAAGGTGGGGAGCGGCGGATGGGGAGAGCGACTGGATGCAAAGGTAATTAAACTTGTTGGCTATCTGTTTGGGTAATGTAAGGATCAGGCCAGTTGAAAGCCTTGGAGGCAAAAGCAAGATGAGAAACACATCTATTTTTCTTTTTCAGTCTACCAGCCCCCAGGTTTACTTTCGTCTGGTCCATATATCACCTATCCCACAATCTTAGCAGGCAAGCAACCATTAAGAAGAAGAAAAAAACTAGATGTGACTATTCCTCACAGTTTACTTCAGTTTCATTCAGTTTCCAACTGAGTAAAATCTCATTAGCAGTTCTCAGTTGTGAGTAGCTTACAATTTAAATTAAACCATCTCCAAAGGTCTTGAAGTCTTTGCCGTAAACATAATGTGTACTCTGAATTCTGCATGTTATATTTATATTTATCATATCTGCCTTAACCTGTCTTTGTTTTGACAAAAACAAGTGCAGCTTAATTGTGATCCGATGATAAAATAGTTGGCATTCTGTTTTTTGTTGTGTATATGAGAACAAGAACAAGAACTTAATTAAGTTCTTATCTTAATGCCAACATATGACCTCTGGGGATGCCCTGTGGGTTCTGAGGTGGCGCCTCTATAGATCAGACTGGTTCTGACATGTCCAACAAATGCATAATAACACTGTGATCTGGATAGACTGACTGCAATTACCGAGTCTGATTGTATGTCCAATAGAAAATGTAGGTTCGTAAAGGTTACACAACTCTGACTCTGAATACAGAAGAAAAAAGCCCTGGAGGTAGCACAATTGTGGAAAAGCTCCACCACTATGAGTCTGATGTTGCTTTTCTGTAACACGCAACTGTCCAAAAAAAATACAGCAGCACCGAAAAAGAGGAACTGAGAAGCCCAAGGACGGATCCGATAATGGGAACTGAATCCAGTTCTCACCCCCATCACTTGGGCCTTTTCTTGTTCCTCAACAGTTTTTCTATACGCTACTCTTGGAAAGAGAAGAAAGGCCGACTTATTTGACAATGATGATGGATGGAGAGCACTGCTGATCCAAAATCTTATCTTTGAGGTCTCTCGGTAATTGTGATTGTCACTGCAAATATTTCCCCTCATTTTCATATGAATGCAACCATTCACCTCATGGTAGTTTTTTGCTATAGAATGAGGCATCATCACCCTGAACCTAAGCCTTACAAGTCAGTTCTGCTGGATTGCATCAGTATCCAGTAGACTTATTTTTAATTTTAGTGATTTTTTTTAATCCCCCTGCTATGACATAAATAAGAAAACTCCTAGGTTTGGTTAAGTTTTGGTGTGAGACTGGGCAACTTCACTTATTCTATTAAATCATTATCACTTCAAAACATGAAATCTGCCCACAGGTTTCTAACCCTTTGCTTGGCTGATCATCAAGAGAAGCTCCAAACTCTCTCATTTCTATGCCAACCAGACTGTCAGCTGTTACCCTCAACCTTTGGTTTAGCAGTATTTTCTGGATACTATCACAAACTCTTAATCATCATCATTCCAGTTCAATAGTTACTCTACTCATGGCTCCCTCACTCCTCCATAAGATTGAAAACAAAAAACAAATAAATAAATAAATAAAATAAAGGCGATTTATGGGGTGGCATGTTTAGCCTCAAAGGTGTTTTATGGTCGGACCTGGAGGGCCTATTTAGGAAGCACTGCGTGCTCTGTCCTGACCACAGGTATTGATCGTCAGCAATGGCCATGGCGTGGCTGACTAGTTAAAGCCCTGCATGTGCCCTCAAAGGGAGATGAAAATGAGGCCTTTGTGTGTAATGATCTGTGTATGAGCAGGGAGGGGAGGCCACAGAGACAGAGGAGGAGAAATTAAATCATTCCTTTGCTCGTTCAGGAGAGGCACTGCACCAAGCCACGCTTGGCTGCTTAATGTGGGATCTGTTTTTGAAAGGAAAATTAAAAAGAGGGGAAAAGGGAGTTAGAGAGCAGAGAAAAGAGAGATAAATGGCTGGATGTGGAAAAAGTAAATGAGAGCATCCTGATTCAGGGAGCTGTGTGTGGATGTCCCTAATGGGGTAGGCTGACATGTGCTGTCTGGTAGCTGACCACCACAGTTACAACTACGGTTACACTGGCTTCTATCTACCTCACACCAGGCCCTGCCAGCATAGAGATGAACGCACTCGAAGCTAATTGGCAGAAAACGCTGGTGCATAACAAGTGCAGTGGAGACGCTGGTCTAATTTGAGAAGGGGTGAAACGATGGATAAAATGCTTTTAATCATATGAGGCATTTTCTTGTCTGTGAGACAGTGACTACAGCCTTCTCTCCATCCACTGGAGAACCAAGAGAGAAGATACACATGGTTGTGAAGCCACAATAGAGAAAACAAGCACTTCCTCAAATTGGTCAGTTTGCAAACAACCAGTTTGGGAGAGCTCTGCTATATCTCTACTTCACTGTGAAGTCATTAGTCAAAAAAAAAAAAGAACAAAAATTGAGTCACTCAATTCCACTGTGAATATGACGTTTATTGATGGGCTGAATTCATGAGTAGTCTACAAGACACGTGAATTGGACAATCAAGCAGTGTCAAAATGACTGGAAAAATAGGCGTAGTTTGGGAAAAGAGTGGCACTTCCTTTACAACAGTTGAATGAATCACCTTAAAGCACAGTGATGGTGGGTGTGAAGGCGCCAATCATTGACAACAACTGACACTGTACTGTATTCACTGCTGTAAGTAAAATGATTCAAAAGATCTTTGTGGCGCATCGTGAACAAGCAGAACCAAAAAAAAAGGCAAGAAAATAGGCTGGAAAACTTTCTCCTTTGCCTCGAGTGAAACACTACAGATTTGGGGTTTGTGTAAAGAGATGACAAAAAAAAGAAAAGAATAAAAAAAAAAAACAACTATGGAAACTGAACTGCTAGGGTTGCACAAGACCCTCTGCATGACCCCATCCTCAAAGCCTCTAACTTCCACCCCACAGGGGCGAGTGCCTGTTCATTTTACCTCACAGGCCTCATTAACGCAGCCCTCTGCCATCATTAAGACGTTTGCGGTTAAATTAATTGAAAGACAGATTAAAAATAAATTAAGAAAAATGCGTTGCAGAATGCCTACGTGCACTTCATAAATCACCGGGGCAAAGCCAGGAGCCGGCTTCCCATAATTAACTGCAGACTATTTATTTTATCCTGACGGTATAAATTAGAATTCAGACGCACAGATTATATTAGGGCTGTCTGCCATGCGGAACTGCTGAGGGGTGTGCAGAATATTTTAAGGATACAAAGAGGAGAACAGAGTGAGAGAAGAAGAGAGGGAGAGATAATACGTAGAAGGCAAACAATATGTAAATGCATACAAAGCAGAAAGATAACATTTGCGTCCCATAGAGAAAGAATTTACTCAGGCAGTGCATAAAGAAACAGCAGACAAAGCAATTAACCACGACAATCAAATGCATGATTAAATGAAACAACAAATGCCTGATTAAATGAACTGTGCCAATTGTTCCATCGACTCCTCGTCAGTAAGAGCAGGATACAAATTCAGCTGCAAGTTTAACCAACGCTGCTTGTATACACCGGCGATCAGTAATAGAGCTGGTGACATAATACCGGCTAGCCCTTCTTCTCATTCTTCCCTGCCGGTTTCCACCCTCCTGTACCGCAACCTGACCACTTCATATGCAAATGCAAACTAAACCTCTTGTAACAGTCAGTCTCAGACACCCCCCACAGACGCACTCAGTCTCTCTGTTGCTATCTGTTCGTCTCTCTATGCTACAGTCAGTGCTAGCCACACACTGCCTCCTCGTGGGCACAGTGCCCAGACTGGCATGAAGCCAGACCTGCTCTGCCACACTGGACTGGCAAAATGCTCCCTCTCCCTCGCTCTCTCCACACTCCAGATTCCCCACACATCCTTTCATCAGAATGCCTGCGGCCCTCTCCTCCTCCTTTCCCCGTCTTTATTCTGCACCACAGCTGAGATCAACACTTTGAAAGTGTGCCCTCCAACCACCCAGAGAAAAATAATGCTACCACTAGCACTGCCAGGGAAGAAATAAAGAGCTCACACATTTGAATGCTTGGCTATTATGCAATCACATTGAAGGAAAAACCTAGTTATCTATAAACAATGTTACATCAAGGCAGCGTATCAGGTATTAGGTGCATAGTAGGGGGATATGAGCAGGCAGTGTGAGCCCTGAGATGTATTCAGCTTTGTACATTTTTATGAATAAACACAAAAAGGCAACTTGAGCGTCCTTGTTTGGTTTGACTGTACATTTCTAGGTACGACAATAAAGCGAGCAACTATTTTTGATAAAATATATATATATATATATAATGTTCACAGATGCCCACAGCCAGCGGTATATAGACGCTGAATTTAAGCACAGAAGATATTTAAATAATGATAATAGTCCATGTAAAAAAAAAAATTGCATACTCCGTTACTCAGTGTATAGTAGACTTTTTCGAATTAAAAGCGGCAAAAGAAAAAAATGTCCTCAAAATTATATGCAAACTAGCAGCTGCCATTTGATTTCACAAGTAGTGCAATAAAAACTGTCTTTTGTACAGTCAGCTTCAAAAATCAATTCATACAGACTGGTTCATACTTTTATGTCATGTCTGCAGCAGACTCCCTGATTTTGTTATAGTTATTGTAGTTTCCCACTGCACCTTCAAATTTCCTGCTACCTGTTTCCCGCTCGCCGTTGATGTTTTTAAACTCATCACAAGTGAGCGAGGAGGAAATTCTGGCATTTCTAACTGGACACAGTAACAAAATTAGGCAGTGTATCTTTAAGAGGGTTTTTTTCCCCCCATTGTCTCTGCAAATCTGCAAGTTTCCCACTGTGACAGCCTCTCAGAGGGAGACTTGTGCACCGTGCTGCTCTCAGCACAGAATCCATTTAAATCCTACTGTTTCACAGGGTTGGATCTACTTCCCCTCTGAGCATAATGTCAATTTCAGCCATGTGTGTGTGTGTGTGTTGTATATTTGTGTTTTGATTTCGGAGAGTTCTATATTTTTCCAGGACTATTGGAGGGGGGAAGGCGGGTAGAGGTGAAGGTAGAAAACAGCAAGTCGTGATCAAACTGTGCTGATGGTGGCTGGTTTGCCAGCTGGCTCGGTGTCAGTTATGTGAGGTGTATTTTAAGTACACACACTGCACGAACCAATCACTTGATCAGCTACCAACATTGCTGGAAATGCCACATGAATTACCGAAACTTTATCCGGCCGTCGTTTGCAAGTCTTACATCCCAAAATACTAAGGAGGGTTTTAACAGTCATAGCACGAAAAAACAACCAGTCTGCCTCAGATGTATAATTTGGTTTCCCCGGTGAGTAAAAAGCCTTGGAGGCGAGTGCATACGCAGCAGTCATGTTTGTTAAGATACATGGGTAGAGTCGGCCTTTCTTCTTAAGCACCAGAAAAAACAGTAAATCACCAGCAAAGAAAATAAATATATACTTATTACATTCTGCACACTGCATATATTCACCTCCTTAACATATTGCACAGGCACAGTATAAATGTGCAGTGCTGCACATGGGCAAAAACATGCCATGAAAAATGACAGCAGGGAGGGGTAACTGCAGACCTGGAATATAATGGTGCGGTGGAGCAGAGGAGAAATAATCATACCT
>VUQR01011308.1:20049-54529 GCA_015108515.1 Hemichromis elongatus
AGGAGCAATAGGAAGATGAGCCTGTGCCCTGTAGCAGGGAAATGGAGCTCCACTGCTCTGCTGCTAGACGCCTGATTCCCCAATAACGCTGCAAAAGAACTCCCTTCAGCATAAAGCAACAGCAAGCAACATCTGTACTCAACAAATACATTTCCCTAACACTTCATAACCGCATGATACACATATTCATGCTGCAACACTAGACCATGTACTTTAGAGCGGATACCGTGGTGCCATTTGGAAAAAAAAAGACAAAACATGCCTAATAAAAATCAAAGTAAACTATCAGGCAAATTGCAGCAGTGACACTGATATTCCAGCTGGCACCCATTCTTCATGGAGTTCTGATTAGAGCAACAAATCAGTCAGCAGTTCCCTCTAATGCCTTTAGGTGTCTCTCTTTCACTTCGCATTGCCCGAGTGCTCTCTCTCACTGAACGGGGCTCCTCTACTCCCATCTGCACATAATATATACACCATCATTTGAAAATGGCAGCTTTTTGAAAATTCACCTTGATTATCAGACATTAAAAGTGACTTCTCCAGAGCTGAGTGTCTGGCTAGGGGGATGGCTGCAGACAGCAGAACAATGCAGCAGGCTTGGTATTAATGCCTGGCTGTGGTGTGCAGGGAGGAGAGAGGAGCCAGCCCTTTGTTCTCTCCTACAGCCAATTATTTTTTATGTGTGCCTCTTTTCACAACAACAAGAGAGAATTTAATTTTAATGCACTCTCTGGAAAGAAGGGGGGGGGGGGGCATCTAGCTACACTATTCTTAAACAGAGATGGAGACTAGCGTCAGCAGTTAAGTGTATATGCACACATTTCTGCATGAGGCAGAGATGGATGACAGGGGCAACAAGAATGACATCAACCCAAACACGCACAGCAGCATGAATCCTCTCATGCAATATGCTAAAACACACACAGCCTCAGTCCCGAACCCCTACCAAAACACAAGCGTATGCAGCCCCACCCTTACGAAACAAAGACCAAAATAAAAATACCCTAAAACACCATTATTTCATTATACAGCATAATGGCGTTGCTGGAGGGTGGGGAGGGTTGCATATTAGCATGTGCATACCCGGGACATGATGATAAAAACGCCACGCTGTAAAAAAAAATAAATAAATAAATAAAAAAATAAAATAGCAAGGATTCCTGATCAAATGGCATGAAAAATAAAAACCTAGGATCGTTGTTGGTAGGTATGTGGCCAAATATTTTTCTAATTGGAAGGGCACTTTATCTTGCTGTCAGAGAAGCAGTAAAAAGCAGCGCTGTTCCCAGAAGGAGAGGAGCACAGCTTGCTGGCCTTTTATTAGTGCTGGAGCTCTGATATATGCCTCTGCTCTGGGCTTTCATCAGGAACCTGCACCTAAACACATAAACAGACGAGCACATACACACAAAGCATAGTTACAAAGCAGCCAGTTTGTGGAAAACCCATCGCAACTACTGTTAAAGAATTCAGTTATATTTTTAACGTGCAATCAGCATAAACTCTAAAGTAAATTACAGCCAAAAAGTTTTCTACAACAAACTGATGATGCCAATAGTAACTGGGGGCATTTTTCAGGTTTACAGTGATAATCAAATAAATAAATAAATAAATAAATAAGTTTAAACCAGAAAAAAAACAAAAAAACAAAAATGAATTCAAATCCAAAAACAACAGAGCAGTGTAAGCAAATAAACGTCTCTGTGCAAGCACTGTAAAATGGTAGTGCAGTAACCCAGCAGTGTAAAAATGATTAAGTCACTAGAGAATAAAAGATCACAAAATAAAGCAAACACACAGAAGTACTACAGCACAAACTCTTAAATATGCAGTTCATGCATATTTTTTTTCTACACAGATGCAGTAAAAAAAAAAAAACTCATGCTGACAGACGCACAGGCACATACAAAGATAGTACGACGGACACACACACACACAAACAGAACACATGCACATGCACAGGCACGCACACACAGCCACACTAACAACACACTGGCTAAATTAAATTTCAGTCCTTGGGCAGACAACTAAACTGCTTGTGTGTGGGACCTACTCTACAGCACAGCAAAACCAATTCTCAGGAGATGGCGAAATTAAAGGGCAGAATCCTGCCTGTTTATGGTTCTCACTCTCTTCTTCTCTCAATCAAATGTTTTATTAGCAATCATTGGTCCTAAAAGTCACGTTCTTGGGAGGCAGCTGGCACGATGACAGCAGCTGCTGGACAGACAAAAACACTTCAGCATAAACTGCTCCTAATTATTTACAACTGCGCGAGAAGCCAGAGAAAATCTCTAATTAACCACAAGACAGCCGTGTGACGAAGGGTTATCCGTCCTGGTGCTTCTGTCATGTAAATGTTTTCAGAGAATATCAAATGTAGTTTAAATAATCGTCAAAACTGAGTGCACATATTGGAAGCAAGTAGCAGCTAACCAAGCAGAACATGTTTAGCAGTTTATACAAAAGCCCAGCAGGCCAGAGAATGTCTGGCTGAGCCAAGAGTAAATATAAAAAAAAAAAACAACAACAACAACCCGCGATTCCGCAATGGGAATAATAATGTGAACAAAACACTACAATAAAATAAGGCTATATGGAGGATGCCCTAACACAGAAAATCACTATTTTGACTCTCTTGTGTAAGCAGCTGGGAGAACTGTACCTGCTGAATAAGGCAGCCTTGCTGGGCACTCTGCATGTCATGCTAAGGTCTTTGCTTCAGTCTGAAGTCAGAAGAAAGCAAAACAATTAGATTTCCACTGTCCTTGCTTTACAGCATCAACTTATATTTTATATTTTACTTTCTTACAAAATGCATTTATGGAGATTTTCCAATCCCTGTTGCATTGTTAGATGCTATAAATCTATTTAAATTAATTCAGTGGTTATTTTCAGTTAAAGCGAAAATAAAGGAAAATGAACATGCGGTATGAAAAAAAAAAGGCAAATACAGTGGGTTATGTTTGTTATGTTAACCATCTGTATGTGAAAGTACATACATATGTATGGCACATTCGCATGCACGCGATGACCTCCTCGATTTGCCTGTATATTGTATCACTGAGGCATCTCTTTCCCCCTCCAACCCCCACCTTTCACTACTCTTCTCTCCTTTGGTGTCTGGAAGCAGTAATCTGTTCCTGAGCTAGCGCTGCTGGGATTAGGCAGCGACTGGAGATAGGATATATGCGTCATTAAAGCAGGAGGGCACAGTGTTGCAGCAGCACAGACAAAGTCAACAAAGGTGACACGAAGACGGAGGAGACGAATAGCAGAAACCCACATGTGCCCACACACGTGTTAAAAAAATGCACATGTGCGTGAATAAAAACAAAACCTCAACTGCATGCCTGCAACAGCGTGCGTGCATAAAATCCTCTTTTCTCTCACATATAATTTCCTAAACCTCCAGTGAATAAAATAATGCAGTGTTGCCATAATGGATGACTGAGAGAGAGAGGCGATGCACTAAACCTAAGGCACTAACGTGAAGAAATGTACAGTATGTATCGCTGTAGACATCACTAATAACTATGAATATTCTGTGCAGTCATGCTGCTGCTCTTGCCTGTTTACCACATTGCAGATGCACCATTCTTATGAAATGCAACAATAATTTCATTGTTTTTTTAATAAATAACCACAAATGACAAATTACTTTAGCAACCTATGAACTCGTTGTTATTAGCAATTACCGTATAGGCTAATGAATGCACGTTTTCCATTAATAATAAAGTCAACATGTCCAGGATGAGGACACAGGAAAAATATTCAACATCTTTTTAGATGCCAGAAATAGATTTATGGCCTGTTTAAATAAAATATAACACATTACCTGTAAAATTAGGAGGAAAATTACAACTTACATCTGTTTTAAAATGCTTTTTTAAAAAAGAACAATGCTCCCAATCTGTCCCTGTATAAATAACTCTCTTATCCTGGCACTGTTTAACTCCGACATATCTTTGCTGTAGCTAATCCTTACATTTGAGCCCCACTAGGGGACTTTCTGCAGTCTTACTGCCAAGCTTTTACAACTGAACGACAAATTCGCCTAAGTGCAAAATGACAGTTTGCAGTTCATAGTCTGGGATCTATTTGGAATTAATAGGACTTCTTTGAATGTTTATCGGAATCACTTAAGCTGTGCCATATCATATTGTCCACAAATATACCAGTATAGTTTTTTTGCAATAGGAAAATGTTACTTTGCAAAATCATAGTAATGGCATACCCTTAAGTTCCCTAAAGCATACGACAATGAGACAAACACAGGCATGTCTGAGAGAGCCATGTCTCAGCCTCCAATGACTAATCAGAACCTAATGATGAGCTACTTCAAGAATCTCCAACAAAGCACTAGAAAAAATATGCAAGAAACCCATTTTTACTGAAGGCGGAAACAACAAACTTGTTTCAGAAGATGAAGCAAAAACACACCATCAAGTACAAATAAGCTATGAAGGAGGAGATGCTAACAGCTGGTGATGTGCAACCCAAATGTAAACAAATGGCCGAGTGTCACTGGAGCACTCACTAGCTGCACTCCACATGACAGGAAGCGTAAACAGAGTATGGAAATTAATGATGTAGGAACGTAGTGGAAAAACAGGGCTTTAAGCGGCTGGTTAAAAAGCTCGACCCAAGACACGGCATCACGGGTAGAAAATATTGTTCTATGATTTTATTATGTGGCGATATTGGGCATCTTAAGAAGAGCTACAAGGTTAAATTAGTTACTGTTAAGCAGTTCTTTTATATTTTTATTTAAAAATTAGAGAGAAAGCATTACTTAGGCTACATTTGTGCTTGACTTATGTTCTGCTACCAGATATAATGCTGTCGCCACTATTAATAATAATAATAATGGATTGCATTTATATAGCGCTTTTCAAGCACACCAAGGCGCTTTACAATTCCACTATTCATTCACTCTCACACACTGGTGGAGGCAAGCTACAGTTGTAGCCACAGCTGCCCTGGGGCAGACTGACAGAGGCGAGGCTGCCATATCGCGCCATCGGCCCCTCTGGCCAACACCAGTAGGCAGTTACTGAGATCCTCTAATAGAAAAGAACAGGTAAAGAAATAGTTTTGGATGATTGGGAAATTGCCTAAAATTCTAATTGTTTAGGTCTTGTGTCATTATATGTCTTAATATGATTTACTCCATGGCCTTTTTTTCCTCATACAAAATTGCTTTCTTGAAATTTTTTAACTTCTAAAGAAAAATGCAACTTTAATAAGTAATCGAGTAAATCATAGTATTCCGTGATGTGATATTCAACATGTACATTTTATAAGTTTTTCTCTTTCTTTTACATATGAGGTAGATGGAACTGTACATTGGAGAGGTGTCACTCCCTACAAAGAAAGTCACATGAAGACTGGTGTTACGCCCCTCTGCAGCCCCTAAAACCTTTGCAGTGGCAGTGCAAGAGTGTTCGTGTGATGCTAATTGACCACACCTAGTCAGGTGTGGATAAAGGCATACCTGAGGCAGCCTTTCATAAGGTCACGCCAGTCTTTGCCTTGGTGGTACCAGCTATTTTAGCTAACTTGTTAAATAATTTAAAATGAAACCTTTTCTTGTTGAAATTCTGGTGTGAGTCTCCATATTTATGCTGCTGCTTTCGAGCCAGGTCGTAACACTGGTTACTTACAAAGACTGCTCTTCTCTAGAATAATTGGTTTGGGTAGACCCTGCTTTGATCACAGCAACTTTAACAGTAGATGAAGCACCTGCCAAAGCTATAAAACTCGGTAAAATCTTTGTTTTATCATCTACTTTAAAAAAAGATTATTGTTTTTTTATGAAAAACAAAACAAAACACTGTAGTGTTTCGAATTTGCGAGATCACTTAGATGCTCCACAACACATCTGGAGTTATTTTCCATGGATCAAGGGGGGAAAAAAAGATTTACCTTTAAGAAAAAAGCTTGCAGATCACCAGCCCCACCACCAAAGAAGAAACCACCATGTTTTAGAGCTCCTTTGCTATCCTATCGCCTGGATGCCCTGAAATCAGCGAGGGAAAAGCGAATATCAAGAAATTTTTACAGAAAAATAAAAGAGTCAGAAGGTTGAAGGAGGTCAGATGATGCAGTAAGACATAACAAAAATCTAAATATAATTTCTTTTAAAAAAAGAAGAAGAAGAATAGACTGGATAAAACAGAAAATGTGTGTTTTGAAATGTCAACTCAGAGTTCTAACCTTCAACCTAACTGAAATGCTGTGGCACGACCTAAAGAAGGCTTTTTGGCCAAGACACCCCAAAAATATTGATGAGCACAGCTGAAGCAGTTTCGTAGTGAGAAATAGTTGAAAATCCCAGCGTATCATTGTTTAACGCTCATAATAAGCTGCAAGAAACAAATGATGGTGATACTGCTGCTACAGAAGGTTCAACAGACTACTTTTTCTAGATTGCACTGCAGTTTCTTGATGCATTCACTAAAGACATACTTCAACTTTTTGTTTTACAAGTTTACTCAGACTGCATTAGTCTATAATCCTAATTCAAATGATGGTCAGAACACATTTTATCACTAATTACTGGAGAAATTCTGCTAATTTTTATTTGCTGTACAGTGTCCTTGGGTGTTTTGAAAGGCACTTTTAAATAAAATGTATTATTATTATTATTATTATTAATAATAGTTGTAAACGTTTCTCAAAACCTTTCTCCCAATTATTATAACTTGTATGAGGAAAACATGGTCGTCTACAAACAGAAAGGCGGGGTAATACGGTATTACTCGGATATCCTAATAGTGCGACCTGTTCCTGACAGAGTAAATGCCTGTTTTAAATGGAAAAAGTCACAAAAATTACACTCATATGTGATTTAAAATCTAATTTCAGTGTAATCTTCCTCATTGAAAAACAAAGGGCCTTAAAATGAAGCTGTCCTGGTCCTTTTCATTACAACAGCACAATCAGACAAACAAGGAGGGAAATGACAAACTGATGAGGTGGAAAGTGGAAATGCTGGTTTTTCCATATCTTATCTGGTAGCGACAGCTGAGGTTTTTGAAGCCACTAAGAAATACAGAATACATACAAAATTGTGAATATTTTGTGAGTGTTTTGCTAAGTGTCCATTATTTATTGTTTTTCAACCCTTATCATATTTTTTTATCACAATGGAAATAGTTTTAACCAGGTCTGTCGAACTGTGGGCGACTAGAATTTTGTCTCTTTTTAATGTGTGAACGATGAATTGCTGCCACAGTTATAAATAAAGTAAAATAAAGCAAAATGATTATTATTCCACTAATAGCTTCACCCCAGCATTTTAAAATACTCATGTTTCACACCCTGTGGAAATTCTGTCATTAGCAGGTGGCCTAGAGTGAAACTCAAACTTCTGTTCCTCTGTTCAGACCATCATAATACATCGAGAGCAGATTGGCACTTTGATTGCAGGCACCTCTTTGAGCTCCTCGTGCAAAGGTTTGGCTAAGGCATGTTTGCACGGCTGACCATGAATCATTTTGTTATAGGCTTCACTGAGTGAACAGCTTGGCTGCTGTTGCTGAAATTTTTGTTCGTGCTGAGGGGATATTTTCTGTAAAACAGCTCATGTTTCTATACATGTTTTAACTGGCAAATGAATGCAACAAGTTAGTAGAGGAAACTTGGAAATGTAGTTTTGCAAGCATTCATAATGAAAGAGAAAAATCCCAGCTTAAATATAACTGAATGACTACAAAGTTTTCTAAAGAACAATACAGTGGATAGTCAGCATCCTGTTAAATTACAGGCTGGTACTACCCCCACTTTGAGCCTCTTATGTATTTCCATAGATTCAGGTGTAACTATCCATTCAAACCACTTGCAGCATTTTACAGTTTCTAAATTTGCCAGGAGAGCAGATTGCACTACAAAAGGGATGAACGTCTTTCTCAAAAATACTATAAGGCAAGCAGAGAATGTTTGGCAATAAAAAAAAATATAATAAATGCAAATTGCCCAACATTTGCATAGACTCCTATAACTTATAAGGTTATATCTAGAATCTATGAGAAATCCCATGTATTCATTGATGAGGCTTGGCTATCGAAGCTCGCAAGATGTACTGAGAAAAAAAAAGTATTAATAGAACAAAAAATAATACAAATAAGAAACTACCAACTTCTTACTATATTATAAAATTTCATACTCAGTCCTTGTCCTTAACAGAAAATACGTGTGATTGGTCAAAGACTATTGTGAAAGGCCATATTTCTCTAAAGCCTGAAAACTGACCCCAGAGAAGATGCTGGAGTCTAAAACCATCTCAGACCATTTAAATTATAATACGTTTAAATGCTCTTATGTAATTTATTTTGTCGTGACACAAAAAATATGTTTTAACTCATAAAAAAAAATATGATGAATAGTGGAAAATCGTTAGAAAATCTTTTGTAATCAGCAACATTTCTCTTCTTTGAGCATTCTGAAACTAAAATCAGAAGGGGAAGTAAATCTTACCCTTACTCTTACTAAGACTAGACGAGCACTAAGTACTGCCAGAACCTGAAGTCTGTGAGATCGTAAGCCCAATGTTAAACTAGCCAGTTATAAAACAGCTAAAGTAAGCAGTATAATCTCATATCAGAGTCTGTGTACTCCTGCACAAGGGGATGTATTCTGAAGCATGTGCATGTAGTGTGCTGGTCAAAAACTATGGTGGTGAATTCTTCAAGATCTGACCTGAGAGCTCCACTTTTGCTGCTTACACTCCATTAGTGCTTCAATTCTCACCTCCCAGGCACCCATTACCTGCAGCTAAAGAAGATGACAGAGAGAAAAGATGGTGTTACTGTACTGCAGAACATTACAATTCAAATGATCTATATAAAACAGCACAAATGCATGTCTTTGACATTTGATATTTGGTTCTCATCCTCTGTATACGTCTGACAGCGTTTGTTTCAAATGGTAATACAATAAAATTCAACTTGGCACAAAACTTGAAAAACTTCTGTTTGGTTGATTATTTCTTTGTTGAACATTGTTTTTTGGCAAGATCCTTATAGTGCTGAACAGCCTGTTTATTTCCTCTTATATAGGCCACATTTCAAAGGGAAAATGCATTTGTAGGCATAGAGCAGAGTTGAGTATGTGGGTTGTGCCCATCAAAATCTTCTCTGCCAATGTCAAACAGCTTGTTTGGTGTCATTTGTTGGATTGGATGATTGAAGTCTGAAGAAACAGGACATACTGGCAATTTAATATTTTATTAATTTAACAAACAGGGACATGTGGAAGAACCGTACATAGCCATACAGCCTGGCTCTTCTTCATGCTGGTGACCAGCTCGGTCATACGCTGCTGCTCGATGGCGTTTGTTGCATGTCAGCGAATGTGGTTGTGCTAGTCACTCTGGCACAAACAGCATGCCCAAGCTGGTCCCACAGGTGTTCTGTGGGGTTGAAGTCAGGACTGCAGACACCTCCCAAATTCTGGAGGTAGTCTCTGATAAACCCTGCCCTGTGGGGTTGAGTGTTAGGACAGAGTTCGGTCCAAGACTGTGGAGATATGGGATTTACAATGGTTTCAGTCTCTCATCTCATCTCTCGTCTCTGCATTGAGATTGCCTTCAATGATGACAAGCCTTGTTTTACCAGTGAGCGAGATGCCGCCCTACACCACATTCCCTCTACCAAAAGCTGGTACCCTGTCAGTGCAGCAATTAGAATAACGCTTTCCATGTCTTCTCCACAATTTGACCCAAAAATCCCACTGCCGAAGAAAGAATTTGGACTCATTGCTGACGTTAACATTTCCCCACACGTTAAGGTTCCAGTGCACATGTTGCCAACACCAGCACAAAAGGGCCTGATGGTGAAAGGCAATGGCAGACCTCCTGGCAGTCCTATGAGACCGGAGTTTGGATTGTCTGGGTAGAGAGTCGTCGGCCATATTGTCCTGCAAACCTTGACTGTAAATCTGTAGAAGTCTGCCTATGGTTCCTAAGTTCTGAGAGGCCGCAAAGGGTATTCTTGGAACACTTTGTGGCTTGTCTATGACATTCGCTGTTACATTGAATTTAGCCTTCATTCTGGAGATGGCACTAAGGCTCACTCCAAGTAATGCTACAAAACTGGTTTTGAGGAAGTCCAGCTTGAAGCTGCCTTATGGCATGGCCCTATCCAGAGCAGTTAATCGTGGACAATTAGGCACCCTATTGTGAGCACTGTGAGCACAAGTTTTTCACGAGTGCAACCGAAACACTCAACTCTGTTGCACAAATGTATTTTTCTTACAAATGTGGCACCATTTAAGAGGAAATAAACAGACCTTTCAACAGTATAAGATTTATTCCCAAGAAACATTTTTACAACATAACAAAAAAATGTCCTTACTTTTTGTGATTTCAATTTATACTACAATACCATAACCATATAAATGCAGATTTGAAGTTTAATTCAGTTCAGTTCCTAATGGACATAATTAAATCTACAGTAGCCAAAAATCTGGTAAGCGGAAAATACCAGAATTTGAAAATAGACAGCCTGCAGTTCCCCCACACCGCAAACAGATCAGCCCAGGCAGGTGCTTAATTTGACTAAAATTGAACTGGTGGTAAGATTTCCTTCTTTTTTTAATCCACTCTTCCAGATGAAACTCATCTGCTTAATCAACTGGGATAGGCCAATGCAGCGAGTCTTGACTAGCACTATCTAGAACCTAAAACATGCCCCAGAGGAGCTGCAGGAGTCTGGATTCCCTCTTAGACTACATGAATTAAAATACATTTAAAGGATATGATGGATTTTTTTGACGGAATGATGAATAATGTGTTACATGTTTTAATTCCAGCAATGAATTACAGTATGTTACTTCTATTGTGTTTCAATGAGAGAGACTAAAGGATTTGATACACATGAGAGAAATGTTGGGGGATTATTTTGGTCAATGAAGACTGTAAAAGTAGTACGAAAATAAAAAAAAAATCATGGGGAGTAGGTAAGACAAACACAACATTTTCATTTGAAAACGCTCAGAGTATGGCCATACCACACAAACAGTCCCTCTCCTGAGGATTAGCAACAAGTGAAACAGTCGTCTCAGAACAGCAGTCAGGGAATAAGATTTTGAATTTTTATTTTTTTTAATTTTTTTTTTAATTTCCAGATTTTATTTTATTTTTTGAGGTGGCAAAAAGCATTTTATTCTCTGTGGCTAACAGTTAAAAACCAAAGGTATCTATAAAATACATTTAATACATTTACATTTAAATCTGAAGTAAAAAAAAATATTTGCTTTCTTAATAATGTGTTTTTTAGTCCTATAAATACACAATTACTTTACTTCCAGCAAAACCACACAAGTCTAAGTCAGCTGGCATCAGAAAACTGCATTTAATCAATATGAAGCAACAATGGGAATGAAATTATTTAATGTGCTGATCGACATGTGGGTCTGCGTTAAAAGTATGATACAGATAGGTGCACGAAGCATAATGGGTTTGAGTCTGAGGCCTACTGAAAAAAATAAAACAAAAAACCTTTGCTTAGAAGGGAACACTATACCTGACTCTGCCGCTCCTGGGCCTGCTGAGTCGTACTCTGTAGCTGCTTCTAATTTTGCTGCATACGACTGTTCCTCTTGAGATCCAGTCAGCTCTCGTGTAGGTCGGGTAGCAACTGAGAGATCCTTGCTTCAGGATGTCCAGCTACTAAACCACAAAGGAGGCAGGGCGCCGAGAAGAAGGGAAAAATCAATCCAGTGCACAGAGCCTACACTGTCTGTGCAGCCAAACTGTTCACTCTGTAGCTAAGGCTAAAATGCACTATGGTTCCCCATTCTCCAAGGCAGATGCTCAAAGATTCTCACATGCAGGCAGATCCTGTGCTTCACGGGCAGGCCTATGGCTTTGCTAATTCTGTCACAACTATAGCAGATGATGAAGCGACATTTTCTTATTTAAATCTAATGCTTATATAAACAAACATTTCAGTGCACACATCGAATTAATACACGATGCAATGCAATGGCTTACATAGAACCTTAGTCGCTGCATTGCATTGCATTAAAAAAGTCTTCCAAAAGGACAAGGCTAAAACTGTCTGAGGAAAAAATCTCTCAGACAAAAGATTTCTGAACAAAATAACTTTTAAAAGATGGGTAAAAGGGTAACATTATGTGGAAATCCTCAAGCAACACACAACAAAACTGCTTCAGCATGAAGTCTCGCAAGGATGAGAGAGACTGTAAAACAGGACAAAACAAACATTTCCCTGACCAGCAAGAGTGCCAACCATATTAAACAGGCCGCTAATTAGTATAGCCTTCTTGTGCTAAATAACAAGAGGTGAAGGCAAGGAGGGGGAGAGAGAGAAAGAAAGAGAGAGTGAGAGAGAGGCAGAGAGAGAGAGAGAGCGAGAGAAAGAGAGGAAGAGGAGGGAGCTTGGGTGAAAGGAAGGGAGGATAGCAAACGGAAGACAAACAAACCTAGCTCGTAGGCTTTAGACCAGTCTGCCTGATGCTGCTGCAGTGTCGCTGATGCAGAGGGAGTCCCAGGCAAGATGGAGACTCCAAACAAGACCCAGGACAAACCACGCCAAATACTCCATGAAACCAATCAAAAACAAGAATAAAAAAAACCCCATTTAGTCCCCATTCCTTTTTCTCGATGGAGCTCTGATCTCATCTCACTGTCCGTTATTGCTTCTCAGAACAAGTCAAACAAGTCTGACGGTTATTCCTGAATTAAAGATAAAAATTATGCAGAAATCCATTTCACGAAATCGCTTAAAACGCGTCTCATCCGTTAGCACTCTCTTTCTGTGTGCGATCCACACCGATAACCCTGGTCTTGCTTTCTTTCTCTCACAATCGCTCCCTCTCTCTCTATTCTCCCCTCCTAAACTGATCAATACTTCATTTAAATCATGACATTAGCACACTACTACAGGAAAAAGAGGGCGAGAACAAATACAAACGAGCATCTTATGTTAAGCGACACAGTAAAGGATGTTTTATGTCCGAGGACTTCAACATATGTTGAAAATATAATGCGAAAAACAAAGAGTACATGCAAGTGTATGGGTTGTACTGCTGTCTTGATTTGAGGTCCAGAGCCTCACACTGATCAATACACATTTAAATTGAGGCTGAGAGAACCATCACAATATCTCATCTCATCAGAACAAGGCAAACATACTATCCCAATTATCATCTCAAATGACTAGTGTCAGGGGACACCAGTCGGATGCTGATAGAGGCATATTTCATATTTATTCAGCAGAATTTTTACATTAGCACCTGAGCGCATAATTGCCTAATATATATGCACACTCACACTTTTATCTATTCACATAATTCACAATGAGCACAATCGATACTGCCCTTTCCATACTGCACCACACTCATAAAGTGCGTCTGCATTAGATCATATAATAAGCTGTTCACAAAACCCCAAGCAAGACTGACTAATTTCCAGGCGCTCACTGAAATTGTGAGCCGTAGCAACTGGCTAATCTTCCTGTGCGTCATTAAACCCGGATATTTACCTGAGCAGCCTTGGAGTCACGGGCCTGATGATAGGAGCAGCACATGCTGTTTGAGTCTGTGGACAGTCTCTTCCCTGCTGTGTGGCTGAGCAGAGGACGACCAGATCCGGATTTCTCCATTCCGAACATGGGTGAAGAGAGCCGAGAACACAAGAAAAAAAAGAGAAGAGACAGAGGCATACCGTAAGCCCAACACTAGGCGGGATGTGGTAGAAAGCCAAAGTCGATCACTCAGGCGAACAGCACTTACATATAGTCTGGCGCCAATGTTGACCAATGAGCAATTAGGTAGACAAGACTAAAGTTATTGATCGGGGGTTCAGGCTCTTTTCTCTGGGCTAACTAGCCTGCCTGAGGTTGTGTGATGGCTGCTACAGATGTGAACTACAACACAGAGAAACACAGTACAAGAGAAAGTGGGAGGAAGGGCAGGGCAGGTCTTTTTCTCCCCAGGCCTTAAGCCTTTGAGTTAGACAACAGACATAATCATTTAGACTGCTATTGATTGCCACAGGCTTAATAAGGCTTTGCATCAAGCAGTCACACACAAAAAGAAAAGGCACTTGGAAGAATCCAAACATCCAATCAAAGATATTACAGAAAGTAAACAGCTACTGTCACTGATAGTTGTTGTGTTTCTAATTTCCAGGATAATGAGAGTGATTTATGTCAATAAACCAGAGAGAGTAAAGTTGCCCAATACATAAAGTTAGAAGTAAAGAAACAGAAGAGAAGTTGCATTTTAAGATCTGTAGGTTCTGATAAGTTACCTTCAAAAGACTTGGCCTCAAATTGATAACATGACAATAGACATTTAGCACAGTTTGGATAACACCGCAAGATGTAAATGTATTTTTACCAAATTAATAATATCACTGGAGCTTTCTGCCAAAAAACAGATGAAACAGACTCTCCAAGGTGTTTCAACAGCCTCTGTACACCTCTGTGTGGATCTTAAATTAAATTATGTGATTCTAGACTGCCTGAAGTCTAGAAGCCATGCTGGATTTCTGCCAGTAGTTTGCAGTTGCTATAAAACCTCTCTATTTACATTAATCAAGACATCTACTTTGATAATTGTATGCCTCAAAGTGTTCTATACTTTGACGGATGTTGTAAAGGAATTTTTCTTACTCGAGAAAGGAATTCATCTAGTTGTTAGCCGTTTTCTGTTTTCTCCACTCCATCTTTTCAAGAACGTACCAGATTGTTAAGTTGCGTTTTCAGCCTAATGATCTCTGCCATCACTTGCATCCACATCTATATTATCCTCCCACTGAGAGTTCCAGTGAAAAGCTATAAAAAACAAGTTCAACACTTGGAATCAACTCTAGATAATTTAGCATCTTAATTCATAACAATGAGGCAACAGGTCATATCTTGCTATAAAGCTCTCATACCCTTTGAAGTGAAGCTAAAAGGGTATATCCCAATCAAATCTTGACCTTCCATCTATTCTTTTCTGCTTATTGGGGGGAAACCTAACTGTGGATGCTAACTGCTAAGCAAAACAAAAACAAAACATTCGTGCGACATTTGCAAAAAAAAAAATCACTGACATTGCCACTTTGGCATTTATTTATCTATTTGAATGTCTTTTTTAATTTCCTTCTTCATTTTTTATAGAATTTACCAGCAAAACTATTAAGCATGGCAAAGTTAGAGCTAACGGTATTATAGCTAATACCATTACTCAACAGTAAGATAATTCCTTTTTCTCAGCCCATATAGGGTTATTACCACAAAGCACTTTAATTCACTACATTGAAGTCAACCAAAATCATACTTTGCCTGCTAACTTGAGTTTGTTTTTTTCTTTCTTATGTAATCCCAGCAGCAGTACATTACAAACCTGTTCACTGCCATATATGTCTTACAAAGAACTCTGAAACACACATTGAAAGAAATGATTCCAAAAAGTAAAACAATAAATTTAATATCTATCCATCCATCCATATTTTAGATTTTGAAGCTTCTATACATCTTTTAATGCCAAGAACAAATCAAGACTGCTGAACTGCTGAACTGGATTTTAAGAATGAGCATTTAGGAAGAGGGGTAAGACTTAAAAAACATAATTGTAAAATGTGTTCATACAAATGTTTCTGTTATCCTTTTAGTAGATAAGATTATCATGTTCATTAAGAAGATGATACTGAGTGGCTGTTATATATTTCTTATATATTTGAGAATGAGCAAGCATTATATGCAGAGGTAATGTTTTCCTCTTTTGTTGTCGTGTGTGCCTTTGTATGCACTCCTTTCTTGCTTTTTGAAAATCAATTCCGCTATTTCAAAAGAGAGAGGCATGATAATGAAAGGGCACATAAAAAAACTCTGAGGCAATTGCTCATTCCTCACACCTTCCATTTCCTCTGCATCAGAAGGACACCTTTAATATTTGGACTTTCAACGTCACTCTAGGCTAAATCCCTAGCAACCACCATAGCAACATACTCTCAGTTCAACGTGAAATGCATGGTAAGTTCCCTGCTGCCACCAGCCAGAGGAAAGAAAAAAATCTGAAAAAGGACACAGATATGCTTGAAAGAACAAAATTAAGTGGTCTAGAAAAGATAAAACAATAGCACAGAAATGTTCATATCAATAATCACACATGATCAAAATGAGTGAAGCCAATACCCCCCCACCCGCAAAAAAACTCCAAACATATGCCAGTGCTTGAGTATAGCACTACTGTTAAGCAGAGGGTGCTATGCTTTGTCTGATTGTGTTTGTGCTTTTCATTTTGGATTTTTTTTTAGCTCATCTGAATAATCATCTCACAGTTCACTTTATAAAAACACATGCAATGTGTTAGTAGAAATTTACGGTGTTTGATGGCTATTTAATTTGTGCATAACTTAAAAATGTTTAAAATGTTGAAATCATCTGTTAATTAAAATATCACAATAATATGATTTCCAAACATTTTTGTGTACAGACATTGTATCGATACAGAGACACCAAATATCGATAATGTATTAAATGAATTTAAATTCTCTGGTAATACTAATAATGAACAAAAGGGCTCATCTCATGCATCTCACCACAAACTACAAACAAACTTACATTAAATCGGCTCAACTGAAAAACCGTCCAACATTGGACACCCTTTGCTTGACAAATCTAACTTCTAATTCAGATCAAGCTAATGACTCAGTCACATGAGTGAAAATAGGACGGCATCCTTCTTGAATCTACAAAAGTTTATAAATTCAAGGGGAAAAGTGACTCCTGTTGACTGTATTGAATATTTTACACTCTGTAACCAACCACAACTTAAGGTGATTACATGGTTGCCTTGAGCATGTGAATGTTGAAGACTTTAAAATTGTAAGGCCATTGCACAGGTTGCCTAAACCTGAACTAAGGTTGCTGCTTGGAGATCTGATGTGCAAAAGAAACATTTTAAGGGATGGACCTAAAAGGCCAGCCAAGGAGGAAAATGAGCAACTTTCTGTTGAGAATTTAAAAAAAAACGATTTCAAAGGGTGCTTCGTTCCATGATATGTGTCATCAACACTTTAGTAAACAATAATGTCAATAACCTAACCAACATACCATGTCTTATTCTTCTGCAACCACTGTACTTTCACACTATGGAAAAGTCTTGGATAAAATAGTTCTGCTCATGTCTCCATAACGGCTCCAGAACAAAACAAAATGAGCTTTTCTGTTTCCCATTTTCTTTGAACCGTTTACCTTCTTGTTTCTTATCAATGACAACTTGTTAAACCTTGAAGTCCTCCTTTCTGAAACATAGTATGACAGAGATTTACAAAACAGAGTTAATTCTTTATTTAAAATAAATGACAGACCATAAACTCAACAGGAAACCAGAAGAATGTTTTAACCCCCATGGCGGCCTTTAAAAATAATGCATGTTTAAGACACTTCAACATTAAACCTTTTCAGACCCTAAAACTATGTTCATCTTTTATACAGTCTTTGATTTATGTAAACATCTATAAAGTATCACTTCCTCAGAAACTAGTTAGAATCTTGTGTATAGAGGTAGAATGATATTAAATCCTACCAGCAAGCCCTCTGAGTATTTATTCTAAAGCCCTTATGTAAATGTTAACTCTGCCATTGCCTGTTCCAAAGTCCAGGATGAGAAAAGGTGGTTTGGGCATGTGTCTAATAACCACGCCATAAATACTACTATAACACTCACACTAATAATACTATAAATGCAAAAACACTGATGGGACCTGAGTGAAGAAGGGAGCTCTGTAAAGACAACTGTCTATTGCAGTGCACTAGGAGGGGCAAAGGGGCTAACTATCAATGTACATGATTCAGAGACACTACACTGTATATAGTATAGAATCAGCAGAGAAATCTGATAAAACAAAAACTTAAAAAGTTTGATGATTTTCCACAGAGTAGTGTTTAAAAAGCCTTCAAAACTGCAAATGTTAATTAACATTATAGATAGTGTCATCAGAAAAAAATGTTAAGTACACTCTCAGTCTACTTTTTTAACATGTTGGTCGATGTTTCTCCTTGTTTAACTTTGAATGCCACATCTTTCTTTTGACGTTTCTAAGTCTCGCCCCAAACTGAAACTAGTCCGCTGAACAATCACTGAGATTTATAGGCATCACCTAGTGTTAACTTGAATCCCACCTTCTTTAGCACAATCCTCATTTGTATACCAAACAAAAACAGTCATCAAGAAGTGTTTTAAAAAAACTGAACACATTGTCAACAATAAAAATGTTTACAAAGAGAATAGTAAATTGTGCTGCAGGAGTTGTTGTACAGGATTACCGTTGAAACTATCTATACGACTACTGTCATCTTTAGGCACAAGACTTCCCTGGGTGAGAGTTTGATGGTGCTTTCTTCAATAAAAAGAGTTATCCCTTTAAAACACTGAAAAGGATAAACCCAGCTATGTCCATAAGTATTTATGGCCGGTGAGGGCAAAAACACACTCACCAAGGTGCTCTAAGTAGCTATTAAACAAGCATGGAGGTGACCTCTGGCTTTAAGTGGCTCTGTATCTGACAGTCAAAGCCACAGAGGCCATTCTTTAAATGGATTTACTAAAGTTTAATTCAGGAAAATATGAACGAAGAGTTATTCATGGACAAATCTGTGCAAAAACAAGCCGTGGCTCAAATGCACACTGGTCTACTCAGGTTCTTCCAAAATTTCTGTCATTTCTCTATGAAGGTCTTGATTGGTTACCATGGTTCAAAAGTAACCACCTGACAAATAAATGAGGAACTTTAATTGCAATCATATGTTAGTCCTTAAAATTGCCTTTTGGGGGACATTTGAGGCCCTTTATTTAAAGAGACAGAGGAAACCTGGTAAATTAGATATGGAATGCATTCTAATCAACCGTTCCACCCAAATACTTACTTTGGTGGGTAGTGAGATATTATATGAATATACTAATTTGGAGTGAATCTTCTACAAAACTCTAAATATTTTAGTCTGTCTGGAGCACAAGAAATTCAATTTATAGCCTCCTATTATTTAATGATGCAGTTCCAATACATTATATTTTTTGTATGCTGTAATTTGATTGATAGGTATATTACTATGAAAGTCAATCATTACTGTTTCAAGCTTAAAAACATTAGCAGCTGCATTTCGAAGATGGCTAGCTGTTAAATTCATTTTGCCATACAACACTGAGCCACACTGAGTAGAGATGAAAATGAAAAAGCAGTGTAGATAAAGATAAAAAGCACCCTTTACCCAAAACCTCTAGCCTTTCTAGCAACGGGGGCTTTGTGAACCTAAAGGTGGCCTCAAAACCAGGACCTGAATCAGCTAGATTGCATCCTATCTTTAATGAATCTCACAAAGGAGGATTATTCTGACAGGCTTATTCTCACTAACAAAGCACGCCCACTGCCAAATACAGACATGGATGCTATTCATGCAACTGCTGACCCTCTTTAATCCAAGCACACAACAGTTCTTTAATAAACCCTGTCAGTACAAGGGCAGGTCAGTGTCCATAAAAGTGACCACCACAGTATTTTCATAGTGTCAGTAACTTTTAGATTTCTTGTTGATATAGTTCTACTGCATACTGAGAAATCATTTCTTGCGTTTTGACATAGTAACTCATCTTTGTATCTCAAAGCAATGCAAAGGAACTCAATCAAGCCGTGTGAACTTTGCAGAAGATCGGAAATATTTGCCTCTCTCCAACATTTGATCTCAAGCCCCTGACAAGGATCTCAAACTGTCTGCAGGTAAATGAGAGCTGTCTGGTATTTCTTGGGGCAATGCTAAATCAAATTAGTTAAAGCAATGTTAATTTCAAGCAGCGTTTCATTAAAAAGGAAAAGATAATCACCAACAAAGACTCCATGCCCTTCTGACTAATCTAATAATGCTTCGTTTGTTTGCTTTAATCACATATGGCGATTAAGAAGCAGAGGCAGGGCTAAATCATGTAGACAGAAGGATTTCATAATCTGCCTGTCATGGCCACCGTCTGATTTCCTTCCATTCGTCACAGTATGTGGACGAATGGGCGGGACGTTTTTCGACCCTTAGCTGGTGTTTAGAGAGGTGCTCTAACCTCATGATGGGACTGCTCATCTTTAGAAGATGAGGGGGTTCAGATATCACTTTACCCTAAAGGGACTCAATACTGGAGCCAGGCCACTGGCTGTCATGGATATTAGCTTTGCATTTTAGAGCCAGGATACTAAAACAATCTTTACAGAGTTTTGAACCAGACACAGAGGACATCTGTATATTGTTAAATTCTGTCATGTCACTTTCCCATCTTTAGCTCAAGGTAAACACCTAAATGGATTTACTACATAAGAAATAAACAACCTTTACATTGCATGTTATTTCTATCCATCAAAACATGTTTGCGCTAAACAATCTTTTTTTTTTTTTACTTAACATTTATATATTTTTTGCCACTATGGAGGATGCAGGAGTATTGGAAAAACTCTGTATTGCAAGTCTCTTTATTTATAGGGTAACCATTTTATTAACCAGGAAATTGCATTCTGGATTTCTTTATTTGAGCTGTTGTCAACACTGGTTACTTGTACAAAGCAGCTTCAAGCTTCGCTCCTTTATATAGTTTAGCGTAAATTTCTTTAGGAGATTTACCAGATTTTTGCATTGCTACATAAGAGACATTTATGGTGACTAATTTTGCAACTGGGACTGCAGATGGTGAGACTTTGCTGAATAAGGGACAGGCAATGAAAACACTAGAATTTTTAAAAAGCTCATCAGATCGTTCTCCCTCAGAAAAAAACTCATTCCTCATCAGTGAGTACGATCACTTGAATGGAATCAATCAATTGTGTTCCGCTTGGCTTTGCTCTTCTTTGCTCTTCGTTTCCAAATCCAATCTCTTCCATGTCATCTCAGAGCACATTTATAAGGGCCCAGCCTCTTGATTATCTCCCTCCCTCGCCTCAGCTCCCCCACTGCTGCATGCTCCAATGTATTAAATTAAATGAGGTGTCTGTCCAGGTCACCCTCACCACAGCCTCCCCCCACCGCACCACCACACCGCCCCCGTTCTCACTGCTGGTAATCAAGGGAGAAGACCCTCCCTGCTAGTTTTGTGCCAGCCAGGCTGAATAAATTAGCATTAATGAGAGCTGGAAAGACCTGCAGTAAAAGCAGGGAGGAAAAAAACTGAAAGGAGCAAACCCAGAATGGGGCAGAGAGGGAGAGAAATGCAGCTCCAAATTGAACACTCACAAAAGGTTACATTTTGCTGTCGTCTCACAGTCTTCCTTTTTATGCCCATCTCTCCGTTCTGTACCTTAGCCTCTGTCTTTCCGCTGGCTATCTCCCACAGACAGACTCAACAAAGCTCTGAGGAGTAAAACAGCAGTGGCGAGGGTTCTGGCAATAAAATGAATCATAGATGAGGCTGTGTGAACACTTAACATAATCCCATGGCTCAAGCTCGAAAATACTGCAGGGCGCTAACGTCTTTGTTGTTCATCAAATATTGATGCATACATAATTATTTAAGCATAAGTGTGCAGATTGTGTGAATATGTAAATATATCTCAGTGGCAAAAGGCATTTTTAGTATTGGTTTTATGAAAGCATATTTGATTCCGGTGGATCGTATTAGACTTAATTACCTAGGGGATACATATAATTATCTTGCCATGATACAGAAGTGCACGTGTGATGTGTTTCACACTGACTGTAAACTAAACACATACAAATTAAGTCAAACTATGATACTGACGCACAGTATACTGTTGCTGTTTGCTCCTCTCTCTTATTGCAATAACAATTCCAATTACAAGACAAGCGAAAGGGAAAGAAAAAAAATCACTGCATCACATAATTCCTCTGCTTCCAAACTTTAATTGTTTAATGCATCCTTTACTGCTGCACCACTCCACTTCTCTCAGTTTCTTCCTCCACCTCATCATTCCTTCCTTCTCCCCTCCACCCTTTCTCATCTCCACTCCCACTTCATTTACTATCAAGTTCATCCTGGTAATTAAAGCTGAACTACATGTAGGTCTCTAGCTTTAGGGTGGCAAATTGGCACAATCAGCCAAGTGCACTGTAGTGTTGTCTTAAAGCTTTAACGCCAGCTGGGAGTCTATAACATCTCACCTGAAACTTGGTTTGGTTCCATCTTCTGCAAGGCTCATGCTATAACACGAGTGTTTTGTCTCTTCTGGCTACAGCTGTAGAAGACATTGGATTGGATACCAGTCCTGTCAGGAAACTGAGGCCAGAATTCAGACCACAATTTGACCATTTATAACCATTTACATGTTGGTTAAGCTTCAGTTTCTGTTGTGATATTGAAATTGTAGTATCAGACTTGTACAAAGCAACATGAAAGCAGGATTCAACATGCTTGTGGTTCAGGCTGCTGGTGATGTTGGTGTAATATTGTGCTGGATATTTAACTGCACAACTTGGGTCTCCTCTTAAGCATCATTTAAACACAAAAGCCACCCATATCCTGATGGGTGGTTTTTGTGGCTTCCACAGTCACAGGATCCCAATCCAACAGATCACCTTTGTGATGCTGATGAGTAGGAGAGATCCATGGATGTGCAATCATCAAACCTGCAGCAACTTTGCGATGCCATCATGTCAATACGGACAAAAATCTCTGAAGAATGTTTCCAGCACCTTGTTGAATCCATGTCACAAAGATACTAGCGAGATTTAGTGTAGAGTGAGTGTCTCTTCTCCAACATCATCTCAAATCAAGCTCAAACTGCTAGCCGAAAGTCAAATTAACAAATAAAATTAAATACAAAAAAATCACAGACAGTGACAAGATGGGACAGCTGTGGAAGGGACAAGCCGTGCTGACAGATAGGTAGGAACTGTAGCGTGTGGGCTGCATGTGTAGACAATCTGGCAACTTTGGTAACATTAGTCAAACATACCAAACTTACTAAGCTGTATATTCTAATTATTCAGAGTAAAGGTCACACACATTCGTGGAGTTTCCTGGGAGAAACAGCCAGGAAAACTTGGGTGTTGGCAGATATGTAAAAAACGTTGCTACATACAGAAACATGCAGAAAAAACTAGACACACACGTTCTGGTGGTCTTGCATTTGTCAATTGTTAGATTTTAATGAGTTAACCTGCGTCCATACTGGAAATGGCCTGCAGTAATGTGGTAACCAACCAAACCATATACATCAAAAAAAAGAACAAAAGAAAAACATGATATGGTCTCCTTCTGTGATCTATATTAACTATTTCTTTCTTTGACATTGATAAAAATATATGCTCAAGTTAGCTAGCTCACTAATACAACATTGATGATGGCAGTTGGAACAATACCACATCGCCCAACACTCTCTATGAGTGCAAGTTGTAAAGGTCCAGAGAAATCAGGGTTCTTTGTTTCAGCTGCTGGATATATGGCATATGCAGAAACACACGACTTGACATTTTATTCATATATTATTTGCATATAGTCACATGTATCATCAAGACAGACAACCAAATATGGCAGCTGATACAGAGCGAAAATCTAGACTGAAATTCTAGAAAACATGCCATCAGTTGTTAGAAGCAGGTGCTGTGCATATATCTATAGGCAGCTATTATCTAGCTGCACACATCTCTTGACAGCAGCTGTAGAATAGACTGCTCTTGGGCTCCATGTCAGCTGTTATTAAGCAGCAGCCCATTGCCTGAGCTTGAGCAACTGAGGACAATAAAAATTCCTTTTCTTTAATTAACTTTTATGGCCAGCGAAGAGGACACAGTGACACCTGTCTTCTGCAGTGCCACAAATTATTTCTTCCCTTTCACATCTGTGCATATAGTGTGTGTGTGTCTGTGTGTATGAGTGCGTGCGTGCATGTGTTCATGCTCTGAGACATCACTGCAGTAAACATCATAAAACATGGATTCTTTTCCTTTAAATCTCCCCCTCAATTATGTCTATAATAATAACCAATACACATGTTCCCCAGTGCATTCTGAATAAGGATGGGGATTATCATGATTTTAATAGTACACCTACTATTACTGATACTAGATCCAATATTTTACTTATTTTAATGACACTGTTAAAATTGGTTCTTTTTGATATTTCCTATGACAGAATGAGCATCAATATTGCTTAAATATTATTTAAGGACACACGTTAAATACTGCTTTGACTGTTAGAGGATGTACAATGAGAAGACGGCTACTTGGTTATTTTTTGATTAAAATAAATGTTTTTTGCTAGCTTACATGACAACAATTGATAGAGTGCAATGCAGTCACACTGAAGCTTTCTACATTAATATATAATTTTAAGTTGGCAGTGTCACAAGTCAACTTATGCTTTCACACTTACAAAAGAAGTTTTAGCATTAACTGTAGTTAAACGTAGCAATACTTTGCCGTTGTTCTCGCGCGTGTGCTTTACGTTTGCTACAACTGCTCCCACTACTGTTCTGTGAAAGCACTGAGAGAGGAGAGTGTGGGACAGGGTTCAGCTGTAGCAACCAGGAGGCAGTGAGACAAAAGAGCCATCTATTGCTTGTCCTGTTGTTGGTCCTTCTTGCTAGTCACAAAAAAAAAGAGTCCTAACATACAAATAGCTCAAGTAAAATCAAATGTTACAAAGAATTTAATGTTTCCACTGCAGCAACTATCTGTGAACTCCACTGTTGCTCCTTTCCCTGTTCCACTCTTCAACCAGTGAGGGTTCAACTGAGAAATGATGTCATCCACGTCAAGCTACATCGTGTTGTTTTTTTGGAAGAACTGCAAAAACTGTTGACTATGTCGGCTCTTGGTAGTCATACAGCAAACGTACGCATGTAAATATAACATAAGGAGAAGGATTTTGCACAGACACAGACCGTTAATGACAAGACAGTAGTCATTAAATGACATACTGTGACAGATGACAGATACTCAATTTATCAGTCAGAAGGACTCAGAAGGACTTCTGTACTTGTATTATATAAAGAGCCTAGACAATAGTAGTGCTACCATAGATTTATGGGAATTTACTACACAGTCGTGTTTAGATAAAGAATTTGCATTGGATGACACAAATAAGAAAGAATTTAAACAATAAAGTTTAGCAATAGCTAAAAGAAAAACCTTAGCTTAGCCTGACACAGTCAAAAGCATGGCAGATAATTCTTTTTTTACTAATATAAAAACTTAAATGTCTTTTCATCATCGTGAACTAAAACACCAACTAAAAACTATTGAGAAGTACAACTACTCCTTTTTCAGGTGAGATTCATCTCGTCCACATTGTTTTGCTTTTCATGACAAAGAAAAACCTCATAGCTCAAAGAGAAGCGGAAATTAAATCTGTGAAAGATGTCAAGGTTAGGTCTGAATAAATGATATGGTTTGAATGTGAAATTTGAATCTCAGTCTTCAACTTGGGTACAGAAAACTTCCTGACACTAGTTAGAATATATGTTTAAGTATATGAAATGAGTGAAATGTGAATTCATTGGGTTGCTTTTTAAGGGCGTCTTTTGATAAGCAACGAAAGTGCAACATACCCAGGGAAGTGAGGTGATGCTACAATGTACAATCATGTGTTGGTGGTTTTAGAATCTAGGTTTGTATTAGTACATCAGTAGCATTTAATTAAAAAAAACAAAACAATTGTGAACAAAGGTGAATCCTGCAATAGCTCTCATATCAATGCGAAGATTCATTAAGTGTATTCTTAAAGTATGTAGGAGTATCATGTTGAATAAGGTGGTTCAAGGAAATTAATTAATGTGAATTTTAAAAATATTTAACTATAGTTAGCATAAACTGCAAAAAGGATACAAAATTGCTCCATTAATAGATTTTCAATTGTGTTAAAAATGAAAAAGTCACCCACATTGCTGTACTTGACACCAAGAGCTTGCTTTTAAAAGCCAGAGCTAAAATACGTCCCCCTGGACACTTAAACCACACACTGAAACCTTGAGGTTTCAGCTGGCCACAAAACACCAGATCCTACACATTCACAGAATTCCCACTAACACACAATGAGAAGAATGAGAAAAGTCTTTAACTTGAGTTGATGATTGTAAGTGCTCTGTGAGGCCACTTTAGAGTGTCCTTGTAATGCAGACTTCTGGAATTCTATGGCAGTGGCGAGAAAGGTAGGGGGTGGGGCTTTGATAGATTGCCAAGGATGAGTGATTAGAAATGTAAGCTGCAATAATGGCCTCTGCTGCCAGGACTGTTGAAGGAGCCAACCACAGTGTTGTAAACATTTCACTGCATCCCAACATGCTTTACTGGCTTTAAAGGGAAGGAGATGCACATTTAATACTAAAGCAAGCTACTGCCAAGGCTCATTACTATAACCCTGTCCCAGAGCATCACCATATTCAGAAAGCCATCAGCAAGTCGGATGGTCCTTATTGTACGACAGTCCTTCTCAAAAAGTGGGGCGCGCCCCCCCGGGGGCGTGGTCTGGTACTAGGGGTGGCGTGTGTGACCTACACCCACGCAAATACAAGAGTTTTTTCAGCGAAAATGCTTTTCTCTACCTAGGGGGGCCATAACAGAAAATAATTGAGAAGCACTGTCGTACGGGCACAGATGTACCCAGCATATGCGAGGCAGCCATGTACATAATGTACAAATACAGAAAAACAAAAATAATATCGTCTACCCGCTTTGTCCATTTAAAAATTAATTACATACCACTTGAATAATATCAAGCCCTCTGAAAAGTGACGGAACTGCTGCTTCAGTTTTGTGTCACTGGGAGATAACAGAGCATCTTTGTTAAGTTAAAGTTAGAATAAGCAAATACACAGACATGTCTTTGTGATTTATTTTGGAGTCTTAAATCCAGTAAAGATGAAATCAAAGGCTCAAGTGCTGCTCCTTCAAATTAGATAGTTTATGAATGTCACTGTGACTCATTGCTAAAGTACATACTATATGTGCTCCAGTTTTAGCAAGCAGTTGAAAATATCAGCTGCTTCAAATGTACAAGCACATAAAGTATACTTTCATAATGCTCACAGTTTAGTTTAATGTTGAGAGCAAAGCATTATCTACAAACTGGTTACTATACATATCGTCAACTTATTTTTGGCAATAAAAAAGTTAGCTAATATAACATGACTCTTGACTGGGAGCAGGCAGAAACCTCTGGGGCTGAAAGCTAAGAACAGAAGCGCCAAAAGTGGTTCCTGAAGCGGCCACTGGAGGCTGGCTCCAAAAGCCACTCACTTTCCAGAGTAGATTCCCACATTAAAATGCCAGAGTTAAGGCAGCCTCAACTGGATATCATAGAAACAGCAGCCTGGCACACGTTTCACTAGCAGTAGTGCCGATATGGAAAAATGCCACAGTAAATACATAAATGTATGACAAAAAAGGCCAGATTTCATAGCTGCATACAGAAACTAAAAATAACTAAGTAGGGAATTTGTGATTGCCTTATTATAAAGGACAAAGGGCACCCGCTATTCACTTTAATGAATGTGCAGGATCTCACACATAGATTAAGTTCTTACACTAAGTACATGCACGTGGGAGTGGATTAAAACAACAGTATGCCCCCGGGTGAAATCACTTACCTAATTATGGTAAAAGTAATAAAGTAAAGTTCATGTAAATGGAAGATAAAAATCCTGGAATAGAGCATACATAATCAACCCACAACACTGAGCCAACAATGGCCTGAAAACCTAGGAAACTAATAAATACCCCTAACACAGTTCAAAGCACATCTCTGTTTGAATCAAACACACTAGGGTGTGTATATTAAGGTCAAATGTACAACGAATAAAAGCTCAAGCTCAACGAGGAAGTAGTGGGATATTTATTAAACATAATCTAAATCAAGCAGCTTCCTCAAAGAAGTCCTTTAGACTAGATTTAGACTAGGATGGCCAGTCTATGCTGATGTTAACCACTGGACACAATCATCCTTTACAGTACAAGGGAAAGATTGCTATGTTATTGGCACAAAATAAAGAAATAAATAAAAATCACCTATCTCCAATTTAGATCAACAAACTAACCTCGTACTCATTTAATATGTTTGCTGTCATCAATCCACCCATTTGCTTTTCCAATATATTCTTCAGAAGGCTACAACGGGAGCTGGAGTCCACCTCGGCTAACGTGAGGAAAGATGTGGGCTTAACCCTGGACAATCATGTGCCTGACATGTATATCCTCCATCCATCCATCTACTCATCCTCTTCTGCTTATGCAATTCAGCCTATCCAACCCCCTGTGACTCCAGGTGCTTCCAACCTGGAGCTACAGGTTTGAGACACCTGCCCTAAAGGTAGAATAATGTATTTTATTTTCTGAGACTTAGATGGTAACGATGGTCAGATGGGTTTGCTGGTGCTAACGCCTTGATGCTGAGTGTTAAAATGCAGCAGTGGCATTAGCAAAGTAGCAGCCCAGTAAACCATAGCCATAGTCAGAGGAAGCACTTCCATGTTAAACCGTAAAAAATTATACAGAAGCTTGGTCCTAATTGAGAAAGTAGTAAACTTTGGGAAAGCGTTTATTTTTTCAACCTGTTTTTGTTTCAGTTTTTTTCTTTACTAAAATCACAGTCTTGTCCAAAATAGAAACAATGTTTCAAAGCCATATTTTACCCAATAGGAACCAACAGTAAATGCAAAGTAAAAAATGAGAGCAAAATACATGACTAACAACAAAACGCACTTTAAGAGCACAAACCTCTGTAAATGTAGCATTCATTTATTTGTTTACCAGAGCTTGTTTAATATTTTAGTAATAAATATCAAGTGAAAAAAAAAAAGTTGTTTTCCAAAAATAAAACTATCCTTATTCAGGAACATTGTGTATACATTCAAATAGGTATGTATTAAATGGTTAACCTGTTACAGTAACATACATAACAAAGTCTTAATAAAGGCAGTAAATTTAACAGTTTATACAGTTTTAAAGATAAGGTTTGACCTTGTTTGACCTTGAAGAAGAGGTCAGAAGTCCAAAGTGACATAACATTTAGAATCCCCATAAAACATTCCCTACATGCCTACAAATACTTCATACAAATAAAACTAGTAAGAAACATACAGTTGTTTTCAATAGCTCTATGTCGCATTATTACCACTTTGAGCTTCAGATAAATGGTGAAATGGCAACTGGACTGATTCTTAAATAGCACTTTTCTACCGTAGTACTCAAAGCGCTATATTGAACAAAAAAAGCATAGAAGATGTTGCCACGTTCCCCCATTCACACAAGCATTATCTTCTTTGCTTTTTTAGGAGCTACCATTCACACTCCGTTCATACTCCTCTGGATGCATCGGAGAGCAACTTGGGGTTAATATCTTGCTCAAGGATATTGGGCATGCAGATTAGGGGGAGCCAGGGATCGACCACCAGCCTTCCGATCAGTAGATGACCTGCTCTACCTCCTGAGCTACAGGAGCTATTGATGTCTAAAGAGAGGTCAGAGATCAAATTTAACATATTTTAAATCCTTATATAGTACTTTCTGTATGTTAACAATACACGACACACTTGTAAAAATCACTGTTTCTAAGGTATAAGGCTTTTTGTCAATTTTTGACCAAGAAAATATTAAGTAGATCGTGAATACCTCGGGGAATGTAAAGCAAATTTTAATGCACTGTAAGATGATCACACACTACACCTCAACAATGTTTGTTTGTTTTTTGTTTTCATACTTCCTTGTTCACCAAAATGGTCCTTTGTAGTAAAATGGACGTCAGAAAAGGTTCTGTTGCATGAAAGTGTCACGTCATCATGAGTCCGCCCAAATGTTAGCATCTGACAAAGATGGGGTAAGAATTTTGTCTTTTTAACTGATGATCAGTAGGATAGAGAACTGCACTTATTAACTACACTGATATGAATTGCAAGTCTGAAACATTTGTTTTGAAAACATAATCTGGGCTTATTAATTCTAGTGTGACACATTAAAAAAAATGCCTTGTGTAACTATGGTGAATTAACCTAAACTGCGTGTCTTTGTACTCTGGGTACCTTTAATTTTTTTATTCAATAAACAACAGTGATGGTTTCACAGTGCTAAAGCTATAAAGCACATACAATCACTAAAACCATTTTGACGACTTAACTTTGTGCTACAGATTTTCTTCACTAGAACAAATACAATATGGTACCATCAGGATAAATCCTACAGCCCAAAACGCTGGGGCTGACACTGCTCCTGAACTCTGTATATTGTATTAGAAGTGTATTGAAAGACAGACAGAAACAGACAGCTTAATGACTGCAGATAAAAAGAAAGGAGGCAGAGGAGTGAATGAAAGCGTGAGGGAGGGAAAGGTGTAAGAGATGGAGAGAAGAAATTAGGTTGTTATGTATATTGCTGGCAATTCACACATGCACATTCCATCTGAGATCCCATCAGCTGTCAAATTGAGAAAGCGATGGGGATGTGGGAGTGGCGAGAATCTCAACAAGGCCTGAACTTGGCGCACCACTGAGACCTAATCAAAACACAATCACATTCACTGCCAGAACAGACGCACACAGGCCCGCACCCATACATTCACTCTCTCCACACACATTTACACCCAAGCAAAGTCCTACTCACTCCCTATCCTTTTCACACAAACACTGTTTAACAAATGTACACATAATCATTCACACACTCACAGAAAAAACATTAACTTGTAGTCACACATGGGCAAACACATTTTGTTCCATGCAATCAAACTTCAGCCTATTTCAAACTATCCACTGCTTCAAGGCGGAGAGATGATGATGTATGAAACTGCCCAGTTAAATACTGACTCTTATCTTGAGCTATGACCTGTGACTTGAGTTTATCTCCATTATGCAGTGGTTCATTTCAAAAGCTTCACCTCTGTTGGAGGTTATTGGTATGGGAGACACAGACAGGAACTCTGGTTGCATATAGGGATCAGCCAAATGCTTCTGCAACTGAACTGAGCCTTCCCCCCTAATATGCAATCCCTCTAGACAGTCTATGCGCTGCTGTAGTAGAGCCCAGAGTCCACTCACTCAGGTGTGACAGCATCACGGCTGACCAGTTCCTAGGTCAGCATTCTCACCGTTAATCCACACAGATAGGCCAAATGCTGACCACTAGGAAGTAATTGCTTGGAGTTGGCCCTGCCAAAAGCCCTCTAATGCAAGAATAGGTGTCTGAATGTTAAGAGCATTTTTTTCCCTTGTGATTTATTTGGTTCGGCTAAACTTGGAGATTGCCCTGGGTAGATGTAACAGATAAGATTAGATCAGCTGTGGTACGCTGTAGTTGCGATAAAGCTCCAACTTTACACACATATTAAATGTTTATTTTTCTATCCTATCTGGGGGGCAAAGAATTTTACTGTGTGCCAAGTGCACATTTATATTGCTCCAATGGGTAAGAAGTACTGACTTTGAAGCATTTTCCTATTTTCTGCTTTCCATTGAATTTGGCATCCTTTCCTGAGAGAACAAAGGAGGTGAGTTGCCAAGGCTCGGTTGTGTCAAGAGCCCTATGAAATACTCTTGACTACAGCAGGAGAAGAGCAGACAATAGAAAAGCACACTAAAGATAAACCAATGACAAGATAGTGGAGCACAACAAACTTGACTTTATAATACAAAAACACCATAAATAAAACAGAATACAGGATGCCCTTAAAAAGAAAGCAAACAAATGCACCCTCTGTCTCTTCCTTTTGACATGATTTACTTTGCTACAGTTATACTGATGAGTGGATTTGTCAGAAAGTAAAGAAAATTCAGCGTTAGGCGTTTGGCACAAGTGCAGGATGACATATCAATGAGACACAAGATAAGACTGGAGATGTTCACCCGCCAAATCTGTCCCACTAAAAACAAAAAAAAAGAATAAATAAATACAGCTACTGTATAGAGTGTTGGCCCACTCATTATTATTGTATCTGTCAGCTCCATTCTGGTTAGAACAAGAATGTACAAGTATATGTAAAAGTATAGGTTTTTAACATCACTAAGCAGACTTTGGAATGACAGCAGAGCTTAGAACTGGCAATCAGCCAAACTATAAGTGAATGAGCTCTGATCTTCACTGCGAGAGTTGTTGTGAAGGAAAGGATAAATGCTGGAATCACCCATTGGCTTCAGGCTGTCCTGTGGGGCCAAAGAGCAGTCTGGCTACACAAGGAAATGAGTGGTAGGAGAAAAGAACCAAGAAGAATACTACTTTTTTCAGAGAAGCGAGCAGTGAGTTTTTAGCACAGAGACACTTACCTGTCCTTTTCGAGATGGATTATGGGGTTTATGTGCAACAGTGAAGCTTCAGATATATGAGTACACAGACAGAGCACCAAAGCTTGATACTCAACTTAGCAGTGACAATCTGTACCGTGGCTTCAGAGATTATAAGGGAGAGGGAGGTAGCAGGGGTGGGGGTGGACAATTTCAGACACAAAGTGCAGCGCTGCATACTTTAACATTGTTCTCTCTCTTCGTTTACTTTCCTCTCATCTACTCTTGCCTTCTTTGCAGTGCCTTTCTGTCAAGTGGCACAGAAGCGAACGAGCCAAACGTCTGTGTCTGCTTACTGGGGCAAGTGAACATCTGAAATGACAGAGGGTGACGTTGGCTTGAGTGCTGGAGAAGATGCCTCAGAGCTAAGTGAAGGACCATTAGGGAGACAGTGATAAGATGCATGCATGCATGCAGGGCTACTGAATGTTCACCTTGAACAGTCTGGTGTCATCTTGTGCTGAGGAGGGCTATCACACGGTGAAAGCCCAGCATCAAACTCCAATCAAACTCCATCACAGCTGAAAGCAAAATCAAACCGATGCCTACACATGCCAAAAGGTGCAGTGGCCCCCAATGCTGTTATTATTCATGCACAGTGACTAGCTATTACCGTGATGCCTTCTCACTTCAGCTAGCATTCCTGTATTGGGCAACTAAGCAAAGAGCTTTCAAGAGCTACCATAACTGATGAACTGAAGACTGCTTGTCAAAAGAGACACTTTAAGGTCAAGACAAAGTGTGAGATAGTTGGCGTGCAGAGATGAGGTAATATAAAGATTACATCTTTATAGTTAAAGTACACCGCTGTCTCATTTTTATTCAGGCACAGAAACACCAGAACATGAATTTTTACATTTTGGAGGGAAAGTGTGTGTGTATGAAAGTTTGCATAAGTCTGTATGTCTGGTAAATTAGCATATACATAAGTAATGCAGATGTTTTCTATGTCAAAGCTTTAAATACTGAATGAAAAACATCCCTTTGTATTAACAGCAATTGAAGGTGTGTATATATCATGTATTATAGATATGCACTTTGCTGCTGTCTACATACCTAAAAAAAATCTGAAGAAACTTGTAAACCTGTAATAAGGATTCATTTCAAAAGCTACTCAGCATCACCAGCTAAAGCTGGTGGTGTACGGAGGGGGGAAAAAAAATCAGTCAATGAAAATCAGTGTCTTTGTCCAACAAATGTTGAACCTAACTGTACAAAATATTCAAACATTTGCATCACCACTCCATGCTTGGGACACAATACGTTTTTTATATTAGGTACAAAATATGTAATCCAATTAATTTGTAACTTCTATAATCAGAACGAATGACGTGACATATTCTTTCTTTGGAAGCCAATCTAGGCAATGTTCGACCTTGTTAGCTACACTAGTTCGGAGATACAGATTTAGACAGCAAATAGCCTCAGTTTATGTCTGATGGATCGAACACGTATGCAGCCACTCGCTCCCTTTCTCGTTCTTTCCTGCATCTTGTCTCTTCCGACCAGTGTTTGCAGAGTCGGAAATTTCTTAAATAATTCATGCTGTTAATAACCAGCACAGTCTCTATGGCACAGAGCAGTCCTGTTCAAACACAGCTATGTGTGTGTGCGTGTCTGTGCAGCATAGTGAAAAGGAAACAGTGTTTGAACAGTGAGGTGAAGGTATATGTATGAATGTGTATGTGATTGCAGTATGAGTTATCACAGACTAGGCAGAATTGACTGATGTGATAGTTAGGGTGGTTATAGGGTGGGCTTCTGTGTCAACACCGGGGAAACCGCAGATTTCTTCCATCAGTGAATGAGCTGAAGGTCACACAACCCACAATCGTAAGCAGGAGGTATCGCTGGAACATTTATGATAGTGCAGACAAACAGCAGAATCAATGGCACTCTGTAAAGAACACAACAAGTAGAGCACTAATGACAAAGTGACTTAATGAAGGTCTCATCATCGTTATTGTGGTCATCATCAAAATCATATCATTATCATCGCACCCTATTCAAGGCTTTAGCTCTTCATCTATTGTCTCTTTGTTACAACTGGACACAGTGTCTGCCTGTGAGCTCGCCATCTTTTCAGCCTGTCTGTCCGTTTCTTGAGACGGGAGGCGCATGGAACAAGTCGGGGGCAGACCTTCAGCAAAGATGACCTTGGCAAAAGTCTGATGATTTGTGGAGAGCAGCAATATCAATAATAATGAAGAAATTAATAAGCTGGAGCGCTGGCCTGAGGGTTCGGCTGCGGGAGGTGGTGGGGGG
>VUQR01011308.1:54872-65847 GCA_015108515.1 Hemichromis elongatus
GGAGGGAGGAGACATGGAGCACACACAATCACAACAAAGGCTGCTTTATAATAGCAATAAACATTTGTCCTTTCGAGACATCTGCACAGACTGATTCTACGGTGTGGTAAGACGCAAGAAAAGCTGGAACGCCATCATCAAAATTTTAGAACCTACCAAACCCTGAAAAAGGTCGTCCTTCTATATCTAAAATTGCGCTGCATGCGTTTTTTGGTCTTTTTTTTTTTTTTACCCTGGTAACATCAAACACTTCAATACTCTACCAAGCATTGAGGTGCACATTTGTTTGCAGCTTGTAGTGTTTTGACAAAATCCCTGACATTTAACAGTCCAATTAAACTTTACTTAACAGAACCTCGAGTATTAGATTGTGCTGAAAAAAATGCCAGTGTTAAAAATGGAATCATTATGAGGGAAAAATATGGAACAAAATATGCTCATTCATTGCCAGTGTCTCTTAAAACCAGCAAAATTGTATTAGGACTAGCTAATAATATCCCTTGTGACAAAGGATTTAATTGAATTTCTTTAATGCCTAATTTTACTCTTATTCTTACCCAAAAGTTCCAAAGGCAACAGACCTAAACAATTTAACCTCCTTTCCAACCTTCACTACTTCTTCACTTTTAAAAGTATATTCCACCTGCTTCAATTAGTCACCACTAAAGTGTTTTGGCTATGTAGACTGTGTCAAAAGATTTGTGTAAAGTACTTAGCAGTTATTCCACTCACATTAACAGGGAAGTAGGAAAAAATGATTAAGCCAGAACAGTAGATCAGTCAGCGGAGCAAGTTGAGCTCTACAATAGTGCTATGTTCAATACAGCTGAGTCTACATAGCCTGAGGAATTGTCATCATTGTATTCCACCAGATCCCAGCTTCTGTAGCAGTAGCCTAGATGCACATCCCTTGGGCAGTGTTCCTCTACTGCTCCCCTGGCAGCATTTGTGTGTGACACCAAAGCCCACTCCCACCCAAGCCCTGAGCCTAGAAAGTGACACATGCATGGGTGTCGCTGCCGTTTCACCTCCTGCCTGCTGAAGTATGAGGCAATTTCCTGCGAGTGGTGCAGGGTGAGAGAGAGAGTGAGTAGTGGGCTAGGCACAGCACAGCTCTGCTGCTCTCTTTGATACTGTCAGGGAAGAGTAATGGCTCTCTGTAGCAACAGCCACCACCAAACTAATGTAGTGTGACTTTGGTTCTTCTTTCCGATGCATTACCAGCAAGTGAGAAAGAAGGGGATAGGAAGAAGACAGTCAAACTGTGAAGAATGGGGGGGGTAAGGTTAGGTCTACACAGGGCATGACAGAATCTTTTCAACGTTAGCAGTCAATTTCCTTAACTGCTAAAAAACAAAGAAGTGACAGGCATGTTTTTGTAATCAGAACATATTTACCAATTTGCTCAACTCTTGCCATCATGCAGAATGCTATTCAGACTATACTCCTACTAGAAAAACAAGCGCAAGCAAATTCCAGTCTCTTTAGTCAGGACAGCTCCAACTAATCTTTACAATGATTTGAAGGTCACAGCGCTTTAGTGCAGAGAGCAGCTTAAGGGCCTCACCTAATTGGGCAATCAGCTGTCTCAGCAGCTATTACAGCCTTGGTCATTCTGTCTGACCTTGCAAATGTAATGACAGAGAATACAAATTTGTCCCATCATTTTTGCACGATTTTTTTGTTTTCAAATAGAAAAACAAGAAGAATGAAAGAAAGATGCTCTGTTTGCAGATCTGTGTACTCCTCTAGTTGAATGCTTGCCGTTCTTTTAGTTACAGATGTGATCTTAATGAAACCCGTCAACAAATTGCACTTTAATTATGCAGAATTAAGAGTTGATTCATGCACAAAATTATTATTCATTAGAGCTAATTAAATGCCATGGTCTTTAGGCTGGCTGCCAGATGTGTGGCGATGACAGAGATAGTGGGTCTTCTGTGAAGCCTAGAGAGACAGACTGCTATTTAACTTGGCCTTGGCTCCAACACTGAGTCTAACATGCACCATCATTAGAAAAGGATCTAATAGGCAAGCCTTTAAAACAATTAAGTGCCGAATAACAGCAATTACATTCTTGGCCAGGAATAGCTTGAATTATGTATGAAAGTATGGAAATAACATTGAAAGATTTAATATAGCACAAGTTTAAAGTCATGACAGTCATCACATACTTTGTAATACTCTTGAGTCACCCCTTCATCTCTTAGGCAAGCTTTCTTGTAATGTCCATAAGAAGTCTTTAAAAATAGTTTACCAGGCTTCTTAAAGGACGTTCAAAGCTCTCCTATGGATTTTAGCTGCATTTTGTTTGCTTCTCTGTTAAAAATATCCCACACTGACTTAATAATCTTGAGGTCTGTGCTCTGGGGAGGCCAGTCCATGAATGATTTTGTTCCACTGTGTGTTTTTTCTATCCAGGTATGATTTTACTGCTTTAGCACAGTTTTGGGGATCAATGTCATGCTGGAATATTAAGCTGTTCCAGATCAAATGCTTTCCACATAGTTGATTAAAGTCTTTTTTGCATTCACAGTTCCAGTAGTTTTGACAAAATCCCCAACACCACTTGCTGAAATGCTGCCCCAAACCATGACGAAGTCTTCATCTTGTAGCATAGATGGTTGTAGACACTGTTGTACCACTCTGCTGACACTAACTTGAACCAAAATGTTAAAATCTGGAGTCATCACTACATAAAGACCTATTGTCATATGTATCTCTGGGGTATTGTGTAAGGTCTTTGGCTGGATGTTCTATTTCTTAAAGTCTTGAGGACATGGATTTTAGATACTGTTCATCTGCAGTACATAATTATCTTAGGCCTGCTACTTATTCTTTTTTCAGTTTCCTCAAACTTTGGGACACACTGCACACCATGTCAAGCTGTCCTTAGTTCTTGGCTAACACCTCTTTGGGAATCACCTTGTTGGTGCAAAAATACTAATTAATGTCTGCCAAACTGTGTTATTTTTGACTTTTTTCATAGATTCTACTAAAGAAACTGGAACAAATACTCTAAAAATGGTCAAGTACAAGAAATGGACTGAAAATGGGTGGAAAACCACCAATGACAAATAAATGGAGTATTCCTGTAACTATGGCAGAAAGTCTGCAAAATAAGTAAGCTATTAAAATATTTTTTATTTCATACACTCTGATTATTACCTTATCACTATTATTACCACTTGTCCTGTACTCCTAAATACATTGTTTGTTTAGATGGCAATGCAGTATGAGGTTTTATCGGGTTTCCAAGACCTAATAATGTAGTTTAAAAGCAACTGCTAAATCACATATTTGCTCTTGGAGACATCCTGATTGACTTCACACAGACAGATCTCACGTAAATAAAGGGAAAAAAGATACATGGAAAGACAAAGAGAAGCAGAAACTGAGTGCAAAAGTGAGGTTTACAAGTGGTGTAACAAGGCAGGGGTTGTCTGGAACCCGTGGCCTAGGGCAGTACATGGAGAGAGATGAGCTGGTGTGCACACTGCAGGGTATTGTCTGTAAACGTTGGGGCTCCTCTAACAACTACTGAGGCTAGGTTTGTTGAACAGTGGGTCGCAACCTGCTAGTGTTTGGTGTGTTTATCTGTGCGTTTCGACAATGCATTTCCAAAAAACAGCAAAGGAAGCCAAGACAGTAGACAGAGCAAAGAAACAGGGGACATCTAACAAAAGAAATGAACCAAAACTTTAGTTTTTACTGTAACAATTACTGACACACATTTATCAATGAATGTTTCTTCTGCCTCCTTCTACTGTGAACTGTGGGGCAGATGTGTTTAACAAAGTGCAGCCCTCCCAAGTACCTTCAAAACAGGATCCTTGAACACATAGCACTGTTCACCCTTTATGAAGCCACTGTCTGTGCCTGCCCTCTGCCAAGGCCTCCCACCCACACTTTTTATTCGTTCAGTGTGCACAATGTGACCTGGCCGCGTATATACCTGTGCTTCTCTTTATCTCCTGCTTCCCCGAGGAGAGCTTGTTGAAGCTGTGTTTCCACGGTATGCTGTCCATGTTTGAGGAGATTTTTATTTCTAAAGGGTTATTATACCATGCTCATTATTTCTGACCTGATGCTAGCCACAGCAGGCACAGCACACTGCTTGAAATGGGTGTTCTAGCTCTTCCTAAACCTTGGTATTAAGTAGCCTCTTTGATCTCTCTCCACTGTGACAAAACAGCAGCACCAGGCCTCCTAAATGAACCACTCAGAACTCAAGCAGCGTGCAACAACATCAAGTAGAGCTGGGGAGAAAATATGCAGATCCTCTAGGAACACACCCAAAAAGGGACCTAAGTATAATTAACTACAATGAGCTGGAGGCAGATGCGTGACTCCAAAACATAAAAGAAATGCCTACCTTCAGTATTTTTCACAAATTGCTCTGAAAATTAGGAGTTTACTTAATGGAAGTAGAGCATTTCATCTGTTAAAGGTTATTTGTTATCTTCAGGCACCCAGAAAAGACTTCAATTGTCTTGATCTTCACAGGTTTCACTGCCAATCATTAGCATGCTAATCTTGAGTGATTTTTCAGACCTAAAAGAAGCACATGGAAAGTCTTTGTCAGCCCAGGTTCCTGAAAGACCTCTACATTACATATGAGATAAAAGCTTTTTGAACTAAATTACAATACATCCTCCAAATATGGGCTGTACAAAGCGTTCTGAAGTAGTGCAGGTGTTCAGTGGACACAGGAGAAGTGAGCCCAAAGGCCTTTTTTGTGATACCATAATTCATCACAGGTAATAAGATCTTAAATTACAGACATAGAGCTGAATTCAGCCAACCCTTTACAAAAGGAAACAAACAAAACAAAACAAACAAAAAAACCCACATTAGTTTTGCCTTTCCTTAGTCTAACCAATAAGGAGATGGGGCTTGCAAGATTTACCAAGTAAAAAGTAAGACTTTTAACCCAGACAAAATATACTTTAGGAACTCCATACAAACTTAAACACAAGAGCACAATGAAAAAACATATCATATCAATATTCAATCAGAACAACCCAAATATAAGATGAGAAGCAAAATATAAATTAACCAATTAAAATCTAAGTGATTAAACACAAGTTAGATTATTGCTATAAACTTCCCCTTTCACATAAACCTTCATGGTGCTGGCTGAAACTCCACTAAGTCAATTTTACTTTTAGTTTTAAGCTATATACTTGCCCAAAAAGTCTGGACTTTTTTCCTTTTTTTTTTAAACTGAAGAGCTGCCTTTGAGCGACCGATTTTTGGTACCTTTAAAAATATATTTTTAGTATCTTTTAAGGTCTTTTTTGTAGAGAATAAATCTAGAATAAAACTGCTGTCTTCAACACTGAGAGACCTACAAATACCATCTAAAATGATTTTTAAAAAAAAGAACCTTTACAAGGTTTGGAAAAACCATCTCAATGTAACATTTAAATGAGTTTTAAAAGATTAAAACAAAATGATTTAAAAACCTGAATTTAATTAACAATTTTAATTTTTTTATCTTAAAAAAGATAAAATAATCCAAGTTGGATTTGTGAATAAAGCCACAATAACCAAAAAGCAGACAAAAATGGCTAAAATGGCATGAAGGTAAATTGGTGAATGTTTCTTATACTGGCTACAGTAAAGCTAATTTATTGGAAATATATATCACGAACATTTTGGGCTTTGTGCCAGTCATCCACATCTAGCTGCAACCTCACCAAATCCTTTGACTAACACAAACTCAAACAGTTCTTCCAACCAGAGATTCTCTAGGCTAATTTCTAAGGGTCACTACTTTCATTTAACAGGAGCTCGAAGTCATAATGACTCCTTATTACAAATTCTATCTGCAAGTGCACAGTGGAAACATCAAAAAGTGCTGACAGGGTGACTGGGAGCAAAGATGAGGGTCCATGATAATTCACCTCAAAGCAGAGCCTCTGTGAGGACATGCGATGGAGAACTAGGACTGTAACACGTGTGGCAAAAATAAATACGGGGCAACAGAAATTCTCATTTTCCAATTGGGATAATTCACTGCTCTGAAATTGAAATGTATTATTGGGAACCATTCCCAAAAGGAAAAAGCACTTTTTGGGGGTTGATTAGCCCGGTTTAAGGAATACCAGTATAGATAGGATAATGTAGTTTGCTAGATTAGAAATGATAGCTACACGGTAAAATGACATAAAGGAAATAATAAAATATAACACCTAGTGGAACCACGATGAACGTACACTGAAAATGTGCACTTCAGTAAATAATCAGACAATGTCAATTATGTGAAAATGGGCTGGCTATGGAGCATTTCTATTCCGGCACTGGCACAATCAACCTTTTAATGGCAGGCTGTTAGATAATAGCTTAATGTCTGTTGGCCTCCAGTTTGAGTACCCAACATATCCTTTTCACATGCTACAGAGTGGCAGTGATAGTAGATGGTTACCTGAGTGTTTAACAGATCCATCATGGTGCTCAGAGGCTGACGAAATCCACACTGTCTCAGTATAGAAGTGAGTAAGTCAGTTTTAATCATCAGTATTAGTCTGATTAATAAAAACTCAGAAATCAGGAAAACATGGAATATGCTAAGATTCAAACATGGCAGACAAACAAAGGCAATCGCCTGCGCAAAACCTTTATAAATGTGCTATGGTCCAGTGGCAGAAATCACAAAACACTGATGCTTTCACTATTGCATTATTAGCCATAGTTACATAATAGGATAATGGCTAATTATGCTATTGGGAAAATGCTTATAGTTAAGCAGCTAATGCTAAGGTGTGTGCCAGTCAGGTTAACACTGTTTAACACTTCAAGGTCATTTTTTTCCATGGAAAACGAAGAAAAAAAAACATAAAAATCCTCATTAAGACTTGTTCGGTGTTGTGAATGTCAGCTACTTCAGTTGGGAGTTAGGGGAGGGTCTGCCTGCCTGCAGCAGTGCTATATAAAGTAGTGTGTCAGCTGGAGGATGCAACGATCGATAACAGTATCAATAGTGATGCAAATGAGTATCTAATCTGACGCTAATTTTTAGTATCGATTGGTATCAGAAAATTGATTTGTTTGACAATGCTACTGACAAATACTTGTGACCATCAGCAACAATTTCTAAGACATAACAGAAAAGGAATAATGAGTTTCCTCCTTTATGCTCAATACCTGCCAAAAAAAGCACAAGTTCAACCAAAAAAAAAAAAAAAAAGCATTCACTTTGCTCACTCACATATTTCATTCCATACTTTCCCCTCTCGCCCCTACTAACCTAGCCCTCCACCTACAAAGCCCATTCTTCAACACAACTGGGGAATTTCAATCCTATTTCATATCCTAGAACAAATTCCTTCCCTGATTACTGATGCATTTCAAAGCAGGCATCATTATATTTTCAGACCACTTTCTTTTAAAAATGTACTGAAAACCTTTATGCTGGTTCCCAGGGGCCCCCTTCTCTTCTTCTGTTATGCTCTTATTAGTCTGACTCTCCTACTGCCTGCTGGGGAATCCACATTGCTATTCATTTTCTGTATCTCTGACCTCTGTGTGGATGGAATTCATCTGGCCTATCCCTTGTTCTTTACATTACTGTGGAGACAAGCAGCTACTGTCTGGTGCAGCTATTAAAACATAAACACCATTAAATAGAAATGTGGAGCAGTGAGGGATGTGGAAAGAGCCAGAAAGAGAAAAAATGACTTTCTGCTGTGCTTATAGTCCAGTGTAATTGAATTGCGGTCTATTCTGTAATAAGTAATGTTCCACTGATACACATATTGAATGCAAATATTTAAAACAAAAACACAGAAACAATCCATCAGCTGGATTATTCCTAATGCAATACTGGCTCACCTCTTTTGCTAAGTTCATGTCATGGATTCTGTTGGAATAAATACAAATGTAAAAAACAAAAAAGTTAAAATCTTGTGTAAACTTTAAAGTCCATGAGACCTTGGAAAATTCTACTCTGCACTCCAAAATACTTTTTCATTTATGAATTTTTGAACTTTGGCCCTGAGAGCTAGATTTCATCATTTTTGCGATTCCTCACCAATCACTCATTTTCAACTGGACTAGGCATTAAACACCCATATCCTTGTGGTTATAAGGATTTAAGGATTATTTATAAGTACACTTGCAAACTACAGGGGTTTAGTGTTTTACCCCCAAAAAAGTAAATTATGTTAATTGTATATTTTTACAAGAATTATTAGTTCCACTGACTTGAAGCTGTCAGATAGATTAAAAAATTAAGCTGTTTCAAAGAATGCAACATTAAATTCAATGATTTACATTCTTATGTCGGTATTTGTACATTGTCGACTCAAGATTATTTTCTGTGTGTTTTTCTCTGCGTTTAAGATTCTCAAAATGAGACTGACAGACAATGTGTTCATTTTAATCACTGTTGAACCACTAGCAGCCTTTTAAAGGACATTTCATTCAAAGCCAGAACAAAAAAAAAGTCTGAAACATTGATATAATTTATAAAAATTCACCCGACAGCAATCAACCTTTAATCAACCAAGAGTATAGGTAGGAAAAGAGCAAGAGACAGAATGATGACCAGTGGAGGAAAGGAGGAGCTTTTATTGCCCGAGTCTTTAATGCAAACCAAGAGTCACTTGCCTGGCTAGGAAACCCTGCAAAGAACTGCTCGAGTTGATGAGCTCGTCCAGCTGAATGATATACATCGCCAGGCATAGGCGAGAGCTGTCCATTAGTTACAAGGGTTCCTGTAATGCTCCACTCCAGTACATTATTTCCAAATGCATCAGTCAGCGTCATGCAACACAGATAAATTCTAATGGTTAAGATCTGTAATGCATAGTCTCACCGCTGCTATATTACGCTACAGGTTAGGAGGGCAGTAAGAGAGAGGGGGGAAAAATGTAATTTATTTTTCACTGCAGCCAGTATTCTTCCCATTAGCTTCAAACGTGAGATAAGTTATGGACTTTAACGAGCACCTTTAGCCACCAGAGCACGCTGCACACAAGACTGCTGGGAGAAGAGGTGTGTTGAGGGCTAAGGCAGGAAGGACTGGCAATCTGAATGCATGGCATGGATGACCCACTACATGTGGCTCGTATAATACAAATGCTAATTACACCAGAAGATGAATTAAAATTATTCAATCATTAATAGCAAGAAATTCTTATGACAACTTAACACCTGTGCTATATAACACATTGTATATGAATCATAATTTAAAGTGGGGGGCTTCATGGAGGCCATTCACATAAAATGAATAACCACCTTTGTTTTTCGAATCATGTAGAGGCAGGCTTGGCTCGTCCCTTAATACACATATGTTTGTAGATTTGCTAATCCAATGCCATGGCTGCAAAAGGCATCCTAACCATTCAAACAGCTCTGGGATCACTTCCTGTGTATCAGACAGGCAAAGACAGGAGCTATAAGAGTGCACACACACAAACACGCATGCACACTGAGGTCACCCTAAAGCTAGGGCAACCATAGTACACTAGAAAAGGTCACACATATCTTAATTTCTTAGATTGTGTTCTTCCGTTTATTAAATGATCAACTAAGCCTGCAAGGCTGTTTCTCACAACCTCATACATAAGCTCAATCTGATTTATGTGTTTCTTATTGACCTAGCAAATATTAGGACTGCATGGAAAATAACTTCATTATATAATGTATAAATAATATAAACTATTGTTAAGGCACTGTCAAAAGGTTCAGGTTGTTATTAATAGAAGATTGTTTGAATGATTTTAAGATGAAATAACTTCTCAGCATTGCTTATACACCTCTCAATTTTTCTACTCATAAAAAAAGCTTTAAAAACTGTCAATAAGTGTGTAGGAACACAGAATTACTGCTGCAATATTACATTTCTTTGTAGAAACAACAAATGTGAAACAATATTACAATACTGTGGGTGAAATAATGTGAAGTAATATTACAAGAATTTATCATTAATCTGTGATTGCTTTGTACATTGCTGAATACAGACACATAAAGAAAAGGACCATCTCACTTTAGACTTACAAGGTATGCATTCACATGCCTTCTTTGTCTTCTATGACTTTTGTCATTCAGTAGCCTTGAGCTACACTGTTTATCCCTCAGAATACATCTTACTGTCAGCATGAAACAAATGTATTTAAACTCTCGCTACATGTTCAAATTATAGCCCTATTCATTCAGCCATTTTTGTCAATACTAACACATTTGAATGTCAATACTTTACATCCCTTCCCATACTTAGTCCCTAGGCCTGCTGTCCTTCATTCTGCTTATTCAATTAAACAGGTCAGAACCTATTTGTATATGTAATTAAGTATACATAGAGAATGCATGAAGGATTCTTCAAGCGACACCCTTTAACAGATTACCTAAAATTCTCTCAGTAACTTCACAGCAGTTTTCTAGATTAAAAAACTAATTGGTGTTAGCATATAAGAAGAGACTGCCAATCACGAAGGAAAATAGCTATTTATTTAATCAAAAGCTAAACCAAGTAAAGCTAATGTCCTATCTCAAACTTAACTAGCTGCATGCTCAAAAGAAAAGACAGCAAATCTACATGCAGTTACATTGTATCATCGTACATCCCATCGTGTGCCAACTGTGTTTATCCCAGTAAAAAGGCTGAGGCTTTAACGCCAATGAATTATGAAAAGACTACAAGAGTCTTAATTACTCCACTCCCTCTACCCAGTCTGAATAATGCACGATTCTGCTTACAACTGCAATAATGTGCGCTGAATGCTGTGGTTAACATAACTGCTTAACACAGAGTTAGTCCCCTATGTACAGGTGTGCATTTCAGGATTACACTCATCAGAGTGCATGTGTGAGTACACAGATGAGTATGCTTCTACTAATGTGGCATGTGATGCATGCTAAATGCAACCATTTAGAGACATGTGGCACTGGACGTGTTTACCCTCTGGCACTTGTCTCTGGTTCATTGAGGGTGAGAAGGCAGGGGGGGGGGGGGGGGGGGTGACATCGG
>VUQR01011309.1:0-11346 GCA_015108515.1 Hemichromis elongatus
TGCCTGAAAAATCGTTTCAAGCCAACATCGGATTTCAGATAAGCCTATGCACTACTTTTCCTACCCGGATAAAAAGGGTCTGCATACTGACAATTTCCCTACGGTACCCCTGTTTGGGTTTCAACAACTTTAAAGGACAATTCAGACTGGACAATTCAATCTTCACAACAGGAACACTTTGGTCTGTTTCACTCATTCAGAAGCGCTCTGATACAATTCAGTACAAGGCTTTTATTTAGTGTCTTTATTTTATTCTATTTTGTTTTGGTTTGTTTATATCCTGTCACCCTAAAAATATGCACTTTTAGCGTGCAATTTGGGTTATTGTATTTGTTATGTTATGAATGGTACTGAGGCAATAAAGGACCCAGTTGTTCACTTCCAGGTCAACTCCTTTGGTGAGTCTCAAAACCAAAACCTCCTTCTGAACCTAGTTAGATGTTAGGGTCTCTAATTGAGCTGAAATTCTACTGGTCCTGAGTAGAGGCGCTACATATATCACAGCAAAGCTTGTAATAGACATGTGTCCACTTCATGCTTTGCCTCTCAAAAACCTGAAATGTAGGTTAGAGTGAGTTGCAGTAACAGCAGAAGGAGATACTTTATTTCAAACCAATATGAAAATAACCAAGTGAAAGCGTTTAAACACACACTATTAACAGACTTATACGTATACACATATTAGCCTCCAAGCTTGTCATTTATGGTGATTACATTTTTATTCACTAGCACCTTCTTGGCTTTAAATATATTTTTTCCCTGCTGGTACTGCAGCTTCTGCATGCATCTTCATTGCACGCTTTGAAGAAGGCAAAGCGTGAAATGGACACAGTGGACCGACGTGTCTATTACACGCTTTGCTGTGATACTGTGTTGAATATTATGGTGTGAGGATGCTTCAGTGTGTCTGGAACTGGGAATCTTATCAAGGTGCAAGGATCATGAAGAGAGAAGGATTATGTGAAGATTTTGAAAGAAAACCTCAAGCAGTCCGCAGGAAAACTGGGTCTGGGTCGACAGCGACCTGAAATACATTCCTCCTGGTGAAGAGCTACCTCTAGAAGACCAAAGACCAAAGGGAGCGTTATTGACCGGCCTGCACAAACCCCTACATCACAGAAGGAGGGACTGGAGGGGTCAGTGATGAACACGAGGTTAGGCAGAAATCAAACCGCACCCATGAAACCAGGGAGACTAAAAACAGTAATATATGTTATAATACGTTTGATGATGCTGAGTGATAATGGCATTAAATGTAAATATGCAATACTATAATTGATGGTTTTGCCATATTTAGTAAAATAAAATAAAAACTAGCACTGTATGTTATTTCATGTGATTCAGGGACAAAATAGACTGTTTGGACCAACTAGGTATCCTCGATAGTTCGAACAATGGCTTTACTGTTTCACAGCAAACCGATGAAAACCGCATTGCTCATCCTGAACATGAGGTTTGACTGGTGCGGTAAAAAAATATCATTTTCTCCGATACCATGGCACAAAGAGAGGAGGGTCAAAGTCGATTCAAACTGACGTTCATACGAGCAAACAGCACGGCCCGTTTGTGCTCGCCCCCAAAGGTACAAGTACAAATGATCATAAAAGGGCTTCCTGTGAGCAGTCTAGTCCTGTAAATGACACCGAGGTGAACGAGGTCTCTGTGCGAGTAAGACTTCCTCCTTTTAGGGTGAAGCCTGCTGTTTGAGACCAGGTGTGAGAAAGTGTGTCTTTTCTTCTGTTTTCTAAAAGCAATGCAGCAGACTGTGTTCACTCACTGACACCTCTGACACGGATCATCACCAAATTGTCAGATGACAGATTAATAACTGTGCTGTTGTATTGTTTATCAGATTTCTGTGACCTGATGATTCAGACTTTGCTATTTAAATATCTAACTGACAACAACTGTAAACAGTGTAGAGTAACGAGAAAAACTTTATAGTGATAAACACAATATAAAAATATCCAATGATTTATTAAATAATAGATCCTGATTATTTAATTAAATAATATAAAATATATAATAGTAAATATCGACTTTAAAGGTGATTAAAAACGGACAAAGACAGTAACGTTATAGAGCAGGATGTGGGCAGAATACTACCTGATACTGACTTAGATCAAACTTTTGATATATTCTATGAAGCCATGCAAAAGTACGGCTTTTTTCATTTGCTTACACTGGTTAGTAGACTTTACTGAGCAGGATTTATGGAGGGACCTCGTATATAAAATAAAGAAATGACCTGTTTTACAAGCATCTTTGTGACTCTGTTTATAATCAACCCAGACTTTTGTGGCCACTTAAAGTATCATTGTAAAAGTACTATATTACATTTGCTGCCATGTCTTCTGCCCTCTTGGCAGAAGACATTTTTGATGTCAGTGAGACTTTTTAGCTGGACAAATAAATAAATGAAATCTGAAAGTGACGTTGCCAAAAACTGGTAGCAGCTTCTATTTTGTGATAGGAATGCTGTTTGTGGCTCAGAATGACTTTATGTGATTTATTGAAAATATGTATGGTGTGTGTTTTTTCTCACATTATAGGCCAACGAGTCATTTGCAAGAGCTTAAATACGGGCAATCTTCATGTATTTATTTTTGCACAACAGGAAACCTTGATTAAGCCACGTGAGGTTGAAAGGTTTACGTCCCTCCAGTATTTCGCCAGAAGGTGGCGCACCTGACTTAGGCTATTTCCATGCGATTACAAATCTACAGCCAGTTTCTTCAACATGTTAACACCGTTGATCTGCACACCTTCCTGTTTCATTCCATCCATTTCTCCCTGTTTGTGTTTCTTAACAATCCTGTGAATCGTGTGAATTCAAATAAAACAAAGCTTCATGCACAAACACTCGCCCGTGGCTCTATGAACGTTGCGCGTTTGTCCGTTGTGGCTCTCGCGTGTCTATAGTAACCCGATCGCCGCAGAGGCTCGCCCTCTCATTGGCACATGTCCCGGCTGGGTGGAGCGTAGCGCGCCGGCTCTTGATTTTTCCGCCTCACACAGGCTCATAACAGCACAGCCACGGAGAGCGTTGCAGTTGGAGGAGTGCGTTCTCTCGGAGTGAGTGAAGGAATCGGTGGATGTTATTTTCTCCCGCACAGGTGCGGAGCTGTTTGTGCGCAGTTACCAGAGAGCTCGTTGACCCGGTGAGGAGCAGAGAGCTGTTCGGTGTCATCCGCCTCTCGAGTGCTCTAACAGCGCAGCTTTCTTTCGTCGCCAAATGGATGCGAGTGTGTGAGGAGAATACTAATGAACGGAGCTCTGCGTCCTCCACTGCTGCTGCTGAGGGCCACAGCAGAGCTCATCAGTCATCCACAGCGCACCGGGGATTCTCCTCTCTCCACTCCCCCAACCTAAGGATTTACTCGTGAAGTGGAGAGCTCTGGGCTTTAGGACTGTTTTCTTTTCTTCGAATCGGGAGATAAAACCCGCCAACAGCTGCAGAGTAAATGCCAAAATGGGCAACAGCGTTTCCAGCATCTCTGCCTTCCAGTCTCTTCACATCGTCATGCTGGGCTTGGACTCTGCTGGGAAGACCACGGTTCTTTACAGACTTAAATTTAATGAATTTGTCAACACGGTCCCCACGATTGGGTTCAACACGGAGAAGATCAAGCTGAGCAACTGCGCCGCAAAGGGAATCAGTTGTCATTTCTGGGACGTGGGGGGGCAGGAGAAGCTGAGGCCCCTGTGGAAGTCCTACAGCCGCTGCACTGACGGAATCATTTACGTCGTAGACTCAGTAGATGTGGACAGGCTGGAGGAGGCCAAGACTGAACTGCACAAAGTCACCAAGTTTGCGGAGAACCAGGGCACGCCGCTGCTGGTCATCGCTAACAAGCAGGACCTGCCCAAATCCCTCCCGGTGGCAGATATCGAGAAGCAGCTGGCCCTGCACGAGCTCACCCCCTCCACCACTTACCACATCCAACCTGCCTGCGCTATAATAGGCGAGGGGCTTCACGAGGGCATGGACAAGCTGTATGAGATGATTCTGAAAAGGAGGAAATCCTTGAAGCAGAAAAAGAAGCGGTAACAGCCGCTGGACAATATTGCAAGGAGTCCGGGATCTACCAATATTGCCCTTAAGTGAGGTTTTTCTTTTTTTTCTTTTTTGGAATAAAGCTGTTCAGCCATTGGAGTCCTGCGTAGATGCTTTTGCGGGCAGGAGTATGCAGGACAGAAAACACACCAGGATAACCAAAATCAAGACATGAAAACTTGACTGGGCTGTTTGGAGCTGCAGCACCGACAGAGAGAGAGAGGAGCAGATAAATGGGCTGGCCCATTTATCTCACACTTTGAACCCACTTTAACGGAAGCTTTGGCTCACTCTGGACTCTTTTTTTTTTTAATTATTATTATTTCCACCCACAGGACATGTTTGTGGAAACAAGTTTGATTTTGCACGTGGCTCGGGTCACTCATGCCCCCTGCTCTTTTTGTCTTGAACACAGACATCTGTAGGATCAAGGTTTGATCATGACTGCTTTTGGAGCATTGAAGTAGCCTTTCCTCCGCGTGGTGGACGGAGGACAGAGTCCACTACTTTGCACTTTTCATTTGCTAACAGACAGTAGAGAACTACACTGTATTATTAGAGGAGCAGATCCAGGTGATTCATGTACTAAGAAGCCAAAATTGAAGTATTTTTTGAATATTAAAAAGATTTTAAATCAATGTTTTGGGTGATGTTCTTCATTTACACACTGCTGAAGAAGTAGAGGTGATGTCGAGGTTAGAGTGGCAGCAGGATGTGTGGTGGGGCATGACTGCTGACAGTAAGGCAGATAGTGGTTTCTTAATCAAGATACAGTCACAGGTGGGAGTCAAAGATAAGTCCGGGGTCACAGAGCTCGAAAACAGCCTCCGCTCAGATCTCTGTTTTAATCATCCGCACATGAAATAAATGTTTGGAGCAAAGCCGGAACTCATTTGTGAAATTTATGGATCTGCATTGCGGTGCTCTGTTTACAACAGCAAGCGGTGATCATATTGGACTAGTATGCCCCAGGACAGTATCGATTTCTGTCCCGAATACCTCAGATCACTCTGTAACTAATGTGGGCACTTATCTTGTAGTTTATTTGAACATTTCCTCATCATACAAGTCACAAATTGAGGGAGGATGTGAAGTATTTGGGCTAAACTCTTTCAAAGCAGCTGTTTCCATAACTGATTAATCTGCCCACTATAAAAACACTCAGCTCATAAAATGTCAGAAATAGTGAAAATGCACGTGTTACATCGACTCCACCACAATCAGAGAAACACGTTTATGTATGTTTACTCTTCTGGACATGTGGGACTAATAAAGGTCATCTTATCCATAAGCTGCTGTAGAAAAATACTTTAGAAAACATTTAGTATCGCTGCTGTAGTATTGAAGTGAAGACTTTATTTTGTGCAGAACAGAACATTTTCTATGTGTAACTCATTTTTGAAGACCTGTGATTGGTAACCGGAAGTGCCGAGTGCAAAGAAGAGCAGAGAACAGGAGAAGAGGCGGTTTTTGCATCGGTATCAAAAACACTGGATACAGTTTTAAGACTCATTTGAAGCCCTGAGTTCCAACACTAACAGTACTGCATCAAAATTGGTGCTGACCCAGAGTTTAAATGCAGTTTTGCATAATAATAATAATAATTCTGGGCAGCCTTAAGCATGCATATGCGAACTTTATATTTCTTTTTAAGTACATGAGAATATATTAATATTTGGAAATCTGCAAAATGCGCAGCATGAAAGACAATATTTGCTTCCAAAATACTGTAGAAAGTATAACGTTTAAACATTGTTAAAATACCTAAAGATAATTCAAACTGTGTTTTAGAAAGGAGTGTGTGCAGAGGTGCATGTGTGTGTTAGCTTGTAATAAGTATTTGGTATAATCTATCAAAATAAAGTGCAGTCCTGGACCAGCGAATCGTTTAATAGCAGTAATCAGAGACATTGTGATTCACTGTGATGGATTCTCTAAGACAAACTGAAATGGAATACCCTTAAACTACAGTGTGCCTTTGAACAGCCTCAGGGACACAGAGGTTTAGAATTAATAAGCCAAAAACATCCCCAAAATACTCGTTGAGCCTCACAGGACATTTTACTGTACAGATTTTTCCAGTTAAAATGAGAGGAACTGAATCTATAGTTGATTCAGACTTACATCCATCCTGCGATTGCCTGATAATATGAATCAACATCTAAACGATTTAGTGACTTTTTCTTTATTTTGAGTGAGATTTTTCTTTTTTTTATTTCATTCTGGGCCCAAAGCAACTACCCAGAACGTAGACCGCCCAGATCACCTCTGAGTACAAAGATGTTATGTAAAGTACATTTTGTATTGTACTCAGTGACTATTAGGTTTTTCTAAAGGCCTTACACTCATCTTCTTCTAGCAGATTTGAAGCATCATCCAAAGCAAACCTGTCCAACCAGGATCACATGTTTTGGGGTTTTATTTATTTATTTTCTTTTTGCAGTTAAGAATCATTTAGACTTTGATTATAATCCTAATAAAGCAACACTATAGATAAAATTTGTACTTGATTTGCAGAGTTACAGTAAATTTGTAAAACTTGTAGTTGTTAACCTCTGTTTATATTTTTAAAGCTATGGCTTCATATAATCATGTCACCACCTCATAACTACACAGTATTTGTTTTGAATACATATTTTACAATTTTGATAGCAGGTGTATTTCTTGACTACACTGCACTGTCAGCTCTTTTCTTTTTCAAAAAATAAAATTCATGGGTGAATAAAACGTTTCTCTGAATCCAGACACTCATAAAGTGGCAGGCAGTAACTATAAAGCACTATGTAGTAAATAGAGAATAATGACTGTCTGCTTTAAAGATGGGGAGTCTGGTGGAGCTTTAGGAGCAACTACATGCACACTTATGTGGCTTTAAGTTATTGTGTGGGTATCTCTGTTCTAGCTGAGCTAGTCAAAACTAAGACAAAGTATCTCTTCATAGGCTGAAACAGTCACAAAACACAAACTTCAGCAAACCAAATAGTTTGTTTGATAACGTCAGTGAAAAGGCCACATAAGTTGCTACTGAACCGAACAGCAGAGAGACAGTTCAGTGACTCAGATTAGAGAAGAGGAGGAATAGTAGACATGAGTGACAATAACTTCCTCTTTTGGTACGCCTGTCATTCAAAACGGTGAAGTTTAAAAGGCTGAATTAAAACGAAGAAGAAAGAAAGAAAAAAGAAAAATGTACCGTAGACATTAAAAACATCCTTTGTACCAGGAGGTATGTATCTTCATTATTGCTATAAAGCTGCTCATTTTAACTGGAGAATCTTTGAGCACTGACCTGCCATTAACCATTTCCAACTTAATGTTAGAGGAACTGCAGTTTAGCACTGGAGACTGTCGCTTGGTTCTCTGGTGTGTTCATATCAGTATGTTTGTGTTGTGCTTCTGCACATGAATAAAACTGTCTTTAATAAAAATGTCTTTATACAAGCTAGAGTTCTCTCTTTGGTACTACTTACTACACTGAACAAAATTCTGCAAAATTTAACATTTTCCCTATTATTGTCTATTTCCGGGCGATCGTGGCTCAAAGAGTTGGCAGTTTGTCTTGTAATTGGAAGGTTGCCGGTTCGAGCGCCGGCTCCGACAGTCTTGGTTGTTGTGTCCTTGGGCAAGATACTTCTCCCGTTGCCTACTGGTGGTGGTCAGAGGGCCCGGTGGCGCCAGTGTCTGGCAGCCTCGCCTCTGTCAGTGCGCCCCAGGGCAGCTGTGGCTACAATGTAGCTTGCCATCACCAGTGTGTGAATGACTGTAATGTAAAGTGCTATATAAATACAGACCATTTATTATTTTGTTTAATGCTGTTTTTTCTGTCTTTTACAAATTTACAATTACAGAAATGCCCTTTAAGTTGAAAAATTGATAACACACATAAAACTTTTCAAGGCAAAAATAAATTAAAAACAATAAATTGTTTTAAATTACATTTTTAAAGTCACCAGTATTTATTTGCTCCATCCGTTCATCCATCCACTGATTATCCAATTCAAGAGGTGGAGGCACTAGCCTATCCCAGCTACTGTAGGGCGCTAACTGCTGTCTTTGGACTGTAGGACGAAGCTGGGGAGAAGCCACTCAAACACCGGGAAAACATAAAAGTCCAGACAGAAATGCCCCAGATTCCCACAGAAGCGCGGATTTTCATTTTTTTTTAAGAAAGGGACAACACAGCACAAAAGAAGTAAAATTGTAAAGTTTCGGTTTTGTGTTAGCTAGCTAACATGACGCTAAACACAGTAAATGCTGCATCCTTTCTTACATTCCCCATGTTATCACAATGACTGAACCGCTCAGAGCTGACAATAACATCAGATCTAAACATGGCTACAGACTAGATTTTATACTGGAGCGATGCACTGGCAAAAAATAAATATTTTATTGGCACTATCTATGTCAGGTCTAAAATAAATATCTGTGTTTCTGCCATCAGCAGAAGATGTTGCCTAGTAACAGCTGAAACTAAAAGCCTCCAGCTGTGAAGATTCATGTAAGGAAAGATGATCATACAAAAGAACTGCAAGGTTATCTATATATAATGAAGAGCCTCCAGCCAATCAGAATGCAGTAGTACCCGTGGCCACTCATATTTCCTAATTACTTTTTTTCTCTATATACATATTTTAGACCAAGGAAACTTACAATAATATATATTTACCAACAAAATGAATTAGCTGCTAAATGACTTCATGTCACAACAGCAGGAAAATCTCTGTTATTATTATTGTAATTGTCAAAAAAAAAAAAGAATCCATGTGTTCTGCACTTTCAAATTAAAGTCCTTTCTAATACTTTTGGGCTTAAAATAGATTTTTTTTTTAAAAAAAAAGCTAGCATGTTAGAGTTTCACGAACATCCTCTTTATAAAGCTCACTCACGATTCTTTTTTGATGCTCAGGAAAACATTGAGTGGTTTCCCACAAAAAACCCCCAAAAGGAAACAGGCAGCCTTGTCATCTCAGGACTACCCATCACCATAGCAACAGTATACCACAACCAACCCAGTCCATCCTCAGTGATTAACAAACACAACAGATTTCCTGTCTTGTGTATGGGGTTAACATTTGTTTATCATGACAAGATGGCACAATGGTGTGTGATTCCTTTCATTCGCCCTGAAATTTATTCAAACCCAGACAAAAACCTCTAAAACATTCAGTCCTTTCTATAGCATTTTTATATTCAGTATCATCTTGTTGCAGCTCTCCTTTGAAGCTATACAATGTTTACACTCAGTAAAATATTTAACAGCTTTCTACCAAGTACTCTAAATACTTTGGACATAATTGGGGCCCAAAATTTAGTTAAAAGCTTGGGTTTAAATAATAATTACATTTAAAACAGTTGTTCAGGCTGAAGCTGTAAATTCTTAATCAAAGTATTTCAAAATTTGCTAATTAGAACAAAACAACTCCCAGCAATCTCCATCTAGGGCAGCTAGATAGATGCTAGAAGTGTCATTGGCTGCTGCTATTCATTGTAGGTGAGTCATTTTGCCTGCATTTAGAAACTAATCTTATAGTTTGTAGAACTGAAATAAAACTCAACAATTTAATAGCAGCGAAATAATGTAAGATAACGTTTCACCTTTGAGATGATGTAATCTTGCTTTGGGTGCTTCTTTTCCTGAAACTTCAGATAAGCTAAGAAATAACTTAAAAGCGTGTGTAGTCAGGTGTGCTCCCATCTAGTCTTGGCTGCAGTTTATACATTAAGAAGACAGCAATAAGAAAGACTTCAGAAAATCAATCTGAAATTGAAAGGACACGTGGGCAGTTAGTAGGAACAACACTGTGAGGTTCTGTGAGGATTTGTGATGTGTTTTTTTGTTTCTTTCATTTCAGTGAGACACATGTCTGGTTGGCTTCCAGCTTTAGTTAATCATTGTGGCAGTCTGCATTTACCTACAGTCTCTGTTTGCTCTTTGCCGGCAGGGTTTGGCTCAAGTTCAGCTTTCAGAATGCTGTGGTGTGAAAATCACTGCCACACCTCTGATGTTATATTCCAATAATGCTAAAAAGGCTCACATGTTTTGCAAGAAATAAACACATAAAATATCTTCACATTTGATGTAAATGATAAGTGGTAGATGATAAGTAGGGAGCCTAGCGTTTAAAGCAAAGTCAGGTGATGCCAAGAAGTCCAAACATTTTACTTATCTCCTTCTACTTGATGCCAGTTCACTGAAAGCAGAGCCTCTTTTCATCTGACCCATTTGTCAGATTGAGACATGCTGAAGCTGCAGCTGGAAACATCTCTCAAGGCCACATGTGTACAACACATTTAGCTAGACGAGTGGCCTGTAAAACCAAGCTCCTCCAAATAAGCACAACCGCCGGAGGCTGTCTTTGTTTATGTTGAAGGGATGGTTTTATCGTCTACAGAAACCAGCTCTTTGGTTAACTTTACACAGTAGTTGGAGAACACAAAAAACCCCAAAGGAAATAACAAAGTGTGTCATCTCTTATAGTTTTAAATTGACCAACTGATCAATTGCTGACGTGATTTATCGATCCGACTCCTTAGTGCCTCATGGAAGCTCAATCAGCCATAAACACGAGCGCTCTCTGGGCTGCTGGTGCTAATGTAAGGTTTTGTTTTAGGAATGAAATATATTACTTTTATTGTGTGCCACCATGCTACATGTTATTATATATTATTATATGGGTTTTATTACCATTTAACTGGAACCAGATATTTAGTCATTTTTTAATTAAATGTATAATGTGGCTGAAAAATAATTTTAAAAAAAATCCAAACTGTCTTTGACCAACTCACCGTTAGCATCCATATTTTTTATTACATAAAACTGCATTGAGCAAATCTTCACATCTGAGAACTTGGAACCCCTAAATTTTGCCATGGCTGATTGAGACCCACACACGTTTTTACACCTCGACTGGTGTGATTAGGTAGAGGATCAGTAGGGGGTCCATTGTCCCTCTCGGGGGACACTCCCACAGGGCTTAAATATGGGACTCTCCAACATTTGACCCTAGAACTGAAGAAGCTTCTTGGATGAGAGGTGAAACGCCTTCAAGCAACCTAAAGAAGTTCCAGACGTATTTTCTTTACTAGATCCATAAACTACAATGACCTGGATGACTGAGAACCTTCACAGGAATATTCAGTTAGTTTTTTCAGATCTGCTTTGGTGTGCGTGTTGGGTGTTGTCTTGTGAAATGAGACGGCTTACGCACAATTGGGGTCAACGGGACATAGAAGTTATACCTTCAGGGCCTTCTGGCCAACCGCTCTCTGTTCTATAACATCCTGCAAAG
>VUQR01011310.1:0-19399 GCA_015108515.1 Hemichromis elongatus
CCAGTGAAGGGAAGCCAATACAGGAGAAATCTGCTCTCTCTTTCTAGTCCCTGTCAGTACACTTGCTGCAGCATTTTGGATTCATTGAAGGCTTTTCAGGGAGTTTTTGGGACTTCCTGATAATTATGAATTACAGTAGTCCAGCCTGGAAGTAATAAATGCATGAACTAGTTTTTCAGCGTCACTCTGAGACAGGATATTTCTAATTTTAGAGATGTTGTGCAAATGGAAGAAAGCAGTCCTACATATTTGTTTAATATGTGTATTGAAGGACATATCTTGGTCAAAAATGACTCCAAGGTTCCTCACAGTGTTACTGGAGGCCAAGGTAATGCCATCTAGAGCAAGAATCTGATTAGATACCATATTTCTAAGATTTCCAGGGCCGAGTACAATAACCTCAGTTTGATCTGAACAAAGCAGCAGAAATGAGCCGTGCTACAGGATGTAGAGCACATTTGAATGAATACAAACAGCCAGAGGTCTCAGACAGAGTTTTACAGAGTAGAATACTGCAGTCAGTGTACCATGATATGCAAATATTGAACCATCTTACTAAGGGACGTGATTAGTGGAACCTCTGCATCCTTCAGAAGTGTAGAAATGAGCCTGAGGTCACAGAGTGCACTTTCACTGGGAGGAATCAGGGACAAAGCTGATGGTTGGCTGGCACCTTGAACTCACTCCCAGGACACGGAGATGGTTTTGATATCTGCTATTAGACGGCAATAAAATCTCACCCTCCCTCACCTCCTGCCAGCAGTGCAATACAGTAGATGAGCCAGAAACCAGAGATGACCCTGAGCTTAACTGGGTCAAGACTGAATGTATGCAGGCCCCTGGTATCCCACACCAGTCTGAGCAGGCTGATGTTCAACGTCCGTGCACATTCGGAGCAGTTCCTTCAGGAATGCTGCTGCTCTTTACTCCAGCTTCTTCTCAACACACCTCTGACATGTGGATTGGATCTTCACGTCGGGACTCCACTTTCCTTCATACGGAGCCTTTTCATAAGTGTGACGGAGAGTGATTCAACAAATAAAGGCTCTACAATAAAGTAAATATCAGTAATAAATAATATATATATGTAATCTTCTTCTTTTTTTTTTACACTGCAGGCTGACAGTATAGTGTAAGGGATGTCAACCATTAAACACGTTTTGCATGTCCTTCCAGATGCATGAAAAACTGTTCCTCAAGTCTACTGTGTGAGAGAATAAAGGTGGTTTTACCTTTAAGTGTATTAGACCTGGAGTAAACTTAGCATATTTATAGTGCAGCGTGCAGAAATGTTGGAATACTTTTAAAAAGGAGAGTTTAAACACTGATCTATAAATCAGACAAAGCATCTGTGATTAATTTTAATACATCGATCACTAACCAGGTTTTAAATACAGGTAGAGATGGGCGGTCACCAAAGGTGGGATTCAGAGACACTGAAGGTCCCAGCACATGTCTCAGACACCTGAGAGGGTAAAAAGTCTTTCATGGTTAAAATGATGCTGAGCGCTATAACAGAGCTTATCTGTGTTTGCTTATAGTAACATCATCTTCATTGTTCATTAAAGACATAATCACAATATGTTTCATTAACGTGTTGAATGACAAATGCAGTTTGAGTAATGAAAATTATTCTAATGTCTGAATTTTTGTGCGTCTGTAGATCTGATCAGAGTTTAACCAACATAATCTCTAATGGTCGGCCTGTCACTGACAGGCTGTGTGTGCATTTCTGTATGTGGACGATAGGGGGAGTAAGTGAGCAGCACCAAGGGGCCACTCATCTAAAAGTCTGATTTAATAAAACAAATGGTCCTGCGCCACAAATCACTCTGTATATGTAACAGTCCCCAACACAGAGATTATAATATAGTGTACTATAGTGTAGAGGGACCAGTCTATTAATGGGAGAACTGGGAGGAACACTGGTTTGAGTCAAAGAGGCCATTTATGTGAAAAGGGAAAGAGCATCTCTGAATGGAGGAGGGGCCTAAGGGTTCATCTGTCACCATCATACAATGCTGTGATTGGAGCCATGCCCCATCTCTCTGTGAATGGGACTCATGGTTCTTGATCAGGTTGTTGATCAGTGATCATGACAGTGTGCATATTAATGACCATAAGCTGACCTCTGACAGCCTGTTGTTCCTTCAGTGGTGCTACTTTCAGTCCTTTTGCTAGCTTCTGTACTGATAAGTGTAGAGGTTGATTACCCACTTGGGCTAACATGACTGGCCACATGTTGCTGTAACGTGCGCTCCAGAAGTAACCGTATCTCCCGAAGACTTGCAGTCTGGAGGTTGGCTAAATATAACATGTTTGTGCTACTGGGCTTACAGTAATTAGCTCCAAAGTTTAAAAAGGCCACCAAACGGTCTGACAGCTGACTTTTATCCAACCTGTGGACAAAAACAAACTTGTGTAGGAGGGCAGATTTGGTGACTTTAGCTGTTGAAACACGTTTATATAATTCCTACTGACTGTCATGTTCCTGGTTTCTTTTTGTTACTCATAACTCAGCCTGTGTTCATTTCATTTTATGTATTTTTTTACCATAAAGACGTTATGAATGTTACATAGAGCACTGAACCTGTAATCAGTCGTGTTGGGAAGGAGAATTTACAGTTTTGTCTGTAAAGGGTTTAGGGTGTACATTTATATCCTCTGAACTGGAAAACTGCAACTGCCACTACGGAGGATTATCTCACTCTTTGTTTTAATACTTTTTATTTCATTGTCTTCCACAGGCAGAACAAACGTAGACACAGGAACAGTTGGTCATACAAAATAACTCAGCATGGACTCCCTCTGGTCCCGGTCGTGGTGTCTTGTTAGTTGTTGAGATCGCTTTTTCTATTTCCTCCTTTGTGATTTCTGCCATTAGATTCCTGTTCTGTTCTTTTCCAGTAGAGGGTACGTCTATGGATACTAAAAAAGAATTTACTTATCTATAAGCTGTTATTCTTGTAGTTTCTAATTTCCTAGATAGTGTGCTCCACTTTCTGCTGTCTGAGTGTCCATGCCAATACTTTGAGGGCCCTTGGGCCATTTTTATAGCATCTCCAATTTCTACTCACATATTTGATCCATTTCCCTTCTGATGGCTTATTACCAGGAGTTTGCCAAACTCGATGGCACGCTGAGGAGGCCAGTCACACATTTGATTCAGCTGTGTTGGAGCAGGGATGCATCTAAACGCTGCAGGACAGTAGCTCTCTGGACTGGAGCTGGACAGCCCTGCTCCTGATCCATCGGACTCGCCCGTCTGTTTAAATCCTCCACTGCCTCCATTGCGTTGCTGTACATTATCAGTCTGCTAGGAGGTGCTGTTTGGAACTGCAAACCCCTTCCCTGCAGGATTCTCCTTATTTCTGCCTGAGTATCTGTGGGGTCATTCCTTTTTTTAAATAAAATTTTGTTATATATATTTCCTTTGGAGCCCCCCTCTATGCCGCATATATGGATGCTGTTACACATGGAGCGAGCCTGCAGGTCATTTACACTCTTTGTCTTTTAGCTCCTCTTCTTGCCTCCTGGCCACAGACGTTTCCTCCCAACAGCTTTTCTTAGTGCCCTGCTGTCACTATAAGGACCGCTCAGTGGTATTTGATAAACTGCTGACATGTAAGTCCTCATGTACACATGTATCTGGGTCTGTACGTGTGGCATTGGATTTTTTTGTGTTGTGAAACCTGCTTTAAAACAAACTGAGTTAGACTAACTGTTATTTAAAGGTTGCATGAAAATTCTCTGTAGGTTAGTGCAGGTCAACCAGGTTAGTTTGCTGTACTGTGATGGATTTACAGTAAACAACAGTGTGCGACTGGTGCACAGTGGCTGTGGGTTCGTGGTCACAGGTAGATACATCACGTGTAGCAGAGATTCATATATTTAGCAGATGAGCTTAGACCCACTGACTGAATTCCAGCTTGATACCAACTTTATACCATCTAGTATGAAGACAGTATAAACGGTGAGCTGTCAGCGTGGAGGATGAAATCAGCCGGGACCACTCAGGAAACATCTGCTCACATCTGGTTGAATTCAGGTGTGTGCATCCACAAAGAGCGGCAGGTCAGCTGACCACAGCCTGTAAATCTACTGGAGCTCTCAGTAGAAATGATTCATTTCCCCACACTGAGCCACTTCAACCAATGTAAGGTTCCCACACCTGCTGAACCCACTTTAACCCCGACTGTGAACATTTTATAAACACACATTTCTATTTTATTTTCCTTTGTGTTCAGATCCAAGCTGAGTGCAGTTAGAATAAAATGGAGTAAAGTTTGTATTCCCTCTACTGATATGATTCTATCATTATGTTAACATAGCACAAGGTTCAGTCAGCTTGGACAAAATACGACTTTTCACTTCCTTACTCTGAGCACGATTCACAGCCTTTTTTTCTTTTTTTTTAAACTTTTACTCGCGTAAAGACCCGCCATTAAAAAGAAAGAAGAAGACAGTAGCCAAGCTCCGCCGTAAGGTGGCAGCAGTGTCAACAGTGGATGCAAACAGAGGAGGAGATCCGTGACAGCGCTGTCTGAGATGATCACAGCTCATTTACTTTTCTGTCTGCTTTTAGATTTGTCCCGACTCTGTAGAAAGCCCATCCAAAGAGTCGATGCTGTGCTTGTGTGGGGTTACAGTCTAATGTTTTATTAGTTTGATCACGTGGCACTCATCGGTGTGTTGCACCTGTAGAGTCTACTTGTGCAGGTTGCTTATAAAAATGAAGCTTCGAGAGCTAAAAGCCACGGTTTGCTCCGCGGGAACCACAGCTTCCTACCGTGTGTGTTGATGGGTGTGTTGGGCTTCCATGTGTTGTGTAGTTCGCTGAGTTACCACTTGTGTGTCCGTGTGTGCCTCTACATGTTCCTAATGACCGTCCTGCCTCCTCTCCCCCCGGCAGTGCGTGGGGACCGGCTGCGCTCAGGCGTCTGCGTTGCTGTGGGGAAGCCATGGCTGCTGTGCTGGATTGAGGAAGCTACACGGATTGTTGCCGCAATGTGTGTTTTTTCTGTTTCTTTCTTGTGAAGGAGGGAGGAGTGTCCGTTTAGGGGAACATGGTTTTCCTCACACTTTGAACTCGGACGAGTCTCTAAACTGGACGAAGACCAGACTTCACGAGGACAATGTAAGTGCCTAGGGAAGGAACTAAGGAGTGTTTGGGCAGATCGTCTGCTACACACACTCACTCATTCTGACATCATTCATAATGCCTCTAGTGATGGATGGAAGTCTGGTCTGTAAGTAAAAGTAATCTGATTACGGATGTACAACGCCTTATTTTAGGTAACAGACTTTTAGATTTGAACATATACAATAATACAAATACAGTCCAGAGCTGTAGAAGATGAACAGTCAAAGAATAACTAAAGATTACAGTCAGCATTAAGACTGGATCGAGGCACAGCCAGGCAGTTAGTCTAGTGAAGGAGCCTGACTAACGTGCAATGGCAAATACTATTCAACTCAGTTTTATTTATATAGCACCAGATCACAACAACAGTCGCCTCAAGGTGCTTTATATTGTACAATAGTACATACAGAGAAAACCCAACAATCATATGGCCCCCTGTGAGGAAGCACTTTGGCGACAGTGGGAAGGAAAAACTCCCTTTTAACAGGAAGAAACCTCCAGCAGAACCAGGCTCAGGGAGGGGCGGGGCCATCTGCTGCCACCGGACTAAAGCTGTATCACCTCTGAGTTTGTGTTGCATGTTTGGAGCAGGAAAAGCATCCGGTGTGCTGACCTGAGAGGACACCGTGGGACGTACGAGGGCACCGGCTCGCACAGATAACATGTTCAACAAGCATTAGGACACTAAAGCTGAACTAATCTTTATTTCTATATTACTAAGTCACCTCATTATCCCACCGTACACTGCCTCAGCACTACACAGCACAACGTTTAATAGCTAAACTGTGAGATACCGTAACCACACGTCATCACTGTGTAAACTGTAGAATAATGAATCTCTTATTCCCTCGTTTGCAGGTTCAGCTTTAGGCTCGTCTACATCTTCTCATATAACCTGTTCCAGTTCTGCGGCCACACGTGGATACTGGCTAATACCATCGCCAGGTTTCTTATGTTTGGTGAAGGTAAGGGTAAACTCAGAATTACCAGTCTGAAAGTTGATCAATCAGAATTACTGATTGTTCCCAGTGATGGGTTCAGTATACGCTCTCTGGCTGTTAACCCTCTTATACTGGATGCACACTTTGCTCTTCATCTAGTGGTTCTCTATGTACTAAAAAGGCTGTGTTTTCATCTGACTTTAAAGGTATCTCTTCAAGGTCTTTTAAATTGTATTATTCATTTTCCTTCATTTGGGTTTGTTACTTTAGGTTGAGGTTGGACAGATAATGGGAAGCGGGGACCATTGTGCTTTAGTTTTCAGTAAATGCTCATTTGTTATTGCTGAATAAAATTTCCACTAAACAGATATTCCTCTAAATGCTTTATAAGTTTATTAAGAAGTGTATTTACAAGTCAGAAGGAAATCAGCTCCACCAAACGGCCCGTTGTTTCTGACTGCAGATGCTTTGGCCGACACATTTTACTCTGTGGGCTTCGTGATGAGTCTCTGCCAGCTGCTCTCCATCCTGGAGCTTTTCCACATTGCAGACGGCATCGAGAAAGCCCGACTCCTTCCTCGCTTCATCCAAGTGCGTATCAGAGCTCCAGTTTTAGTTTGGTTTTAAAAATATTTTTAAATTCCTGACTTTGTATTTCTGCTCTTCAGGTGATGGAGAAGAACCTTCTGTTGGTTGTGATTATCATGCTGGAGGAGATTCAGAGTAAGCCGGTTGTGTGTGTGCAGCTCTTCTTCTGGAACATTCTGGACCTCTTACGGTATGCATCGCAGATTTTATAAGAATGTCGCTGCATTTCAACGTAACCAGAATAATGTGGACGTAGCTTTACAGTGATGCACATACAGGTTGGCTTTTCAAACATCAACTTTACTTTGGCACATCTTTTTAAGACCACACGTAACGAGAGCTTTAAGAAGCTTTTGTATCATTTGTTTCTCAATCTGTATTATTGTTAGCCACAAATCATTTGTGTCATACCATGTGGGCATGTATGGCATACAAAATTTTCCATACTTTCCCACATCATATGGTCATATATAGCAGATTATGGCTTGTACCATGTACTGTAGATGTCTTATATGCACTACATTCCTTCTTCTGAAGACTTTATCAGATTGTTAATTGGGCCACTCCATTTTCCAATATCTCTGATAGGTGCAAATTAATTTGTTATATGTGCGTGGTGTCTGGTTTAACTCGTATTTAAAATTACAGTAAAAAGTCATAAAATGCTAATTCCACACTGACTCAAAAGTAAACAGGTCTCAAGTCCTTGTCAGTCGATTGTCCACTAAACATTGTCCACAATGACAGTAGTTTGTCTATAGGCCGGTCATATAGTAAAGTTATGCCATAAAAACCTTGCAGAATTGTAATAAATCAGCAGAAGTAATGAAAAAGCAATGCAGTCAGGTGAAAATACGTGCAGAAGATGAAGTTCTGTCATCCTGAACTGCCTGCTGAAATGTTGCCATGGACGAGATTCGAACCCAGCCCTGCTGGTCTGAGAACAGCTGGTTATCTCACTGAGCAAGAAATTGCAGAAAAAGCTTAATATTTAAAAAAGTATAACAGTTATGATGCGGCATTAGCAGAAATAGCAGAATGTAGTAAAATGTGAACGGTGCAAACGGCACAAAAACTGAGGAAGTAGTTAAGCGCCAAAAAACGTACGGAAGCAACTAGAATAAAGTATAAAGAGAAACCGGAACTCAATAGTGTGGATGCCTTACAGCATCCACACAACAATAATAATAATAATAATAATGATAACAATAATATCCTTATTAGTACGAGAACATGTGTGGATATAATTTGAACAAAGAGTTATGATATATGGACGTGATGTTTTGTGTACATTTCTAGTTCTATTGGACTTTAAAATCTACATACATTGTTTCTCATTCAGTAAATGATGGACCCAACTGTACGGTTTGATGACAGGTATCCTCACGAGCTGCTGTGCATCATGGAACAACCGTCCATCGCCATGCTGTGGACTCGCTACACACTGTGGATCCCCTTATACATCCTGACAGTCATCATTGAAGGTGGTAAATCATCTATTTCCATCTTTATATTCCAGCAAACTGAAAGCTGAGCACATGAGTGTTATGAACTTCATTATGTGGTCAGACGTTGGGCTTGTGTAAGGGAAGTGTTGGGAGCAAACAGGAAATGGGTTAGCCAAGCAGAGCCGATGATATAGTGCCAGGAAATGAGTGAGGAAAGTACATTCCATTTGAGTGTGTGTAACGCAGCCTTTCTGCTGACTGTAAGCAGAAGTGCTCTAGGAACGTTCTGCATATCAGGGACACACAGGCATCAAATAACACCAGAGCCAACAGTCTGATAGAGCGTGAAGTAAAAGTATTTGTTCCCCTTTTTCTGTCTCTGTCAGGTCTCACCATCTATCAGGCCCTGCCTTATGTTGACCAAACGACCTCTAAATCATGTCCACTGAACTCAACTACAGCTCCAAACATCCATCTGCCCGTGGTCCTTGCGCTCTACCTGCCTGTTCTCACTCTTGGTAAGATGGCTTTTGGACACGGAGAAAAAAACGTTTGTTAGTGAAAATGAGAAGGACTCAAACGTTACAGAATAACTACCTGTGGTATAGATGGATGTGCTGCACAGTAGCACAGCAGGGGGGGCTGATCCACTACATTTGTGCTCGCTGTAGTTGGATCAAAGTAGTGGCTGATTGAAGCCAAGTGTGGGAGTGGGGAAACATGCCGAACTCTTTGTGCGTGATGCAGATTTAGTATTCAGACTGTCTGTAGGCTTTTCCCCCCCGTGTACCACCACATGAGCTGTTTTCACACCACCAGCGATAAATAAGACTGGCTTTGGTGGGTATTGATCTGATTCTGTCCATATCTGCAGGCAGAATTTCACAATTTTCCTGGGCACCTCTGGGCCTTTTTATATACGAGTACAGAACAAATGACGTCTACTTGAAAGCTCTGTGATACCAGTGGTAAATAAGCTTTACTGAGTAATAAGGTGGATGACACTTGAGATAAAAGCTGCAAGTTGTATTAAAGTATTGATTTGACTTTTGCAAAATGGACAATTCATTGGAAAAACAGTTTAAAATATAAATTTTCTAAAAAAAAAAGTCTTTACATAACTAATGATGCTAACAGAAATGTTGCCTTTTTTTCTTTTTACATGAAGTCAGTCTTGGGGTCCTTGTATATTAAACATGCCAGCTGGGTGAGGCTGGTATACAGCAAGCACATTTAGATGAGAACCTTAACTAAGAAAACAAGACAATGAACATCCAGTATTACTTAACCCACAGGTCTTGAATGTTAGACATGGGGGTCACCTGAACTGGAATACAGAGTGAAGGACAAGCACATAAAAAGTTATCCTGCTTTGACACTGTTGGGAAAAGCTAGCGGTGACAACGTCCTGAGGCTGACCAGGATGATGAAGCACATACAGGCCTCACTATCATTCTCACCAGGTCTGTGTCTATGTGGTGTAAACTCGTGTTTTTGGTCTCTCAGGGGCCGCGGTCACAGTCGGGCAGCTGCTGAAGGAGAGACACCACCACCTGGAGAAGTGGAGCAGGAAGAGGAAGTAACATGAAATCAGAGAGCTCACTGGAGTGGCTGTAGAGAGAGAAGGAGGTTCTAAAGCCAAAATGGTTTTTGTTGCACTTTTATTGACAGCGTAGTTTTGACATTCCTACAGTCCAGTCATTGTTTAAGCTCAGACATGCCCACAGGGTCAGTTCTGACCGACAGTCATGTGTCCAAGTCTTCTTGTATACAAGCAGCAAAGACTCCTTTGGGCTACCAGCCGTAAGCTCTGGTCCACACGGCTTTCTTCTTGAACTCTGCAGAGGACTTGAGCGCCAACAGAGCAGCTGAAAGGACATCACAGGAGAAATTAGGTGGAAAGGCTGAAAACTTCATCGTTTCTTCATCATATTCTGCCTGCACCAACAAACGTTTGTGTAAATGTCTCTTATGTCCATGACCCGCTCTTTCTCACACATTGTTCTTGTACTACAGTGCTGTCAGCTGTCTCCTGTCCTGAGGTCTAATAAACATGTGCACTAGTTTTCTAGTAAAGGTAACTGTTGGACACTACAGCCTGATGTGATTTCTATATCATGAAGGATAATGACAGTGTGTCATTTCTTCCATTTGTCTTCACTGCATATGTAAAGGCACAGATGACATGCATGAGCCAGAGGCCTGTTAGTAGAACATCACTGCTGCTCTCAATCATAATGACATTTTATTTATTTAGAACCAAATTACATCAGTCACCTCGGGGACCTACAACAGTGGAGAGAAACCCCAACAATCAAACCACCCTGTGTGAGTTGGTACTCGGTGACGGTGCAGATTCAGGTCCAGGGAGGCCATGACAGGTTGGGGTCCAAGGTTGGGGGCGTTTCTGCTGTCTCTGCACCTGTGATCACTCATGGAAATATCTCAGCACAAAACTACCAACTAAATGTCTCTCTCACCCCAACCGGTCGCAGCAGATGGCCCCGCCCCTCCCTGAGCCTGGTTCTGCCGGAGGTTTCTTCCTGTTAAAAGGGAGTTTTTCCTTCCCACTGTCGCCAAAGTGCTTGCTCACAGGGGGTCATATGATTGTTGGGTTTTCTCTGTATGTACTATTGTACAATATAAAGCGCCTTGAGGCGACTGTTGTTGGGATCTGGATCTATATAAATAAAATTGAATGAACCTAAATACACACATTTGCATCCACTGGAGTGTGAATGTTAGAGCTCACTTAAGCATGGAAGAAGTGTGTGTATGAATATAAACAGCTTTGAGTGCTCACAGGAGAACAGTGCTGCATAAGAACCAGTCCGTTTACCAATACATGAAACGCAGTATTACTGAATGACATTTTACTTAAACACACTACGTTTACGTTCTGGGGCAAAAACAGTAAAAAGACATAAGAACTACAAAAACCAACAACCGCTAGTGTCGTGGTTATTTTAGTGAAACCTACCAAGAGTTCACTCGTCTACCTTCACACACATGAACATATGATTTACTTTGCAACTATAAAAGCTTCAAACGTCTAGATGTATGTGCAGTCATCAGGGTAAGTCAATCCAAGTGACCTCTCCAGTCTTACTGAAGAGGTCACTTGGATGAGCGGTGAAACGTTTCCACGGTAAACGCTCCGTCCAGATGAACCGAACCAGCCTTTTGGGATAAAACGGCGTCATCCAGCCCAGGTCGGGTTACTGTCTGGCTCACAGCACCCGCTCTAACTCATCCCAAAGGTGTTCTGTCAGGTTGGAAACATGAACTAAATACCTTGGTGTGCTCCAGCATTAAAGTTCCTTTCCCTGGAATGGAATGGGGCCAAGCCCAATTCCTACCAACCAACACCCACAATACAATCATCCCCCTATTCACCAGGCTTTAGTGCAGTTGTCCTGGTAACTACCATGCTCAGACTGGTTGGGTTGCCACATGGAGAAGTGATTCATCGCCCCAAAGAACACGTCTCCACTGCACGTGAAGCTGAGTGATGCAGTCAGGGGCGGCTCTGGCTCAGCAGCTCATCACTAATAGGAAGGTTGCTGGTTTCCCATGTAAGGTTTGGATGCAGCTGCCTGGCCACAGAAACCCAGTCAATGAAGGCCACGTCAAGCGCTCCGTAGTCACTGACCTCCGTGGCACTGTCTGACCCCGCCCCCTTGATTTTCTGTGGCCTATCACTTCACAGCAGAGTTGCTGTCGTTCCCAGTTGCTTCCAGTTTGTCACCACGACTGGAGTTTGTGTAAAGGTGACATCAGGGAGCAGATGAGAGCAGCACATCCTTTCACACGTTTGTAGAAGACACCCAGCTGCTTGGTTTTACACACCTGTGGCCGTGAAGGTGATTGGATCACCTGCATTTGGAGGGGTGAACACTTTGGGCTCAAGTAGTGAAGGACAAAAACTGTCTATATCTATTTAGACTAGCTCCTTTGTATGTGATTTTAATCCAGTTCGGCTGTGTTTAGATAGAGTTTCAGGGTCGTGATTCATGCCATAAAGTACCTGGTGAAGACAGCAGTCTTCATGTAGACGGTCCAAACAGAGTGAAGGGTTTTGAATTATTCTGTTTGATCACTTTAACGAGCAAATAATGTAGAAAAAGCCTCTTTGCTCACCTTTGGCTGTGTTGACTGTTGATGCTGACAGACTCTGTTCAGGAGCTTCCATCATGCTGAGAAGCCAGTCTATGAACTGAGACACACACACACACAGGGTCATCCCTCCTGCACATTTATGACGAGTCCATCCACACTGAAATATAAACCACGAAACCTACAAAGACCAAAGCCCGTATTCCTCAGCGACCTCTCTGGCCACTAAATCACTCAGAATCAGTCATTTTATGTTATATTGCTTTTTGTAGTATTATGAACTTTAACTATAAATTGCTTGGAAATTGTCACCAATTTTGCAACTTGAAGTTTTTTATTTATTTTTGAATCAGTTTCTTGTGTTAGTATTTGCTCAAATATGGGCCTTTACAGGAGTGCTGCAAATGTGTAGATATTTGATCCAGTCAGTACCCAGACATTTGGTTTTATCCTGACTCGTTTTGACAGGACAGTGAAAATGAGACTCAACTAACGGCACATCTAGGTTTGTTGGATGGACACAAGCATGACTCCCAAACTAAGGCTGAATTCAACGCTTGTCTGTTGGGTGTTTTTGCTGTGGCACGCTCCGCCCCTGCTGGCTCAGGTGGATCTCCACCAAACAAACTGGTGAATTAAAAGCAGAGACGCTGACCTTGGGTGTTTGGCCGCTCCAGGGCTCCTTGTCCAGGAGGCGAGGGAGGCTATGGGACATCGCTAACAGGCACTGGGGCAGGGCATCGTCGACGGACGACTCCTCGCCATATAGACCGTGTGTTAGAGCACGAGGTTTGGGGTCTGGCTGCCACGGAAACCACTGGACCCGGATGCCAAAGAGGAGTGGCATGATGTGGTCGCTCCAGGAAACTACCGCAGCAGCGAAGAGCTGGAACAGGAAGTCGGTCGCCTGCAGAGCACACGTTCTCGGTTAGAAACACACAATACGGTGTGTTGTGTTTTCACCAAGTCAGTGTGCTTGTGCCACAGCGGACTGAGGAGCAAACGTTCAGGTCTAACTGAACAAAAGTGTTGCATCAACTGTTTCCAGCTGGATGTGAAGCTTGAATCTCAGAAAATCATTACTGCAGGTAGGATTTCATACTGAGGGGAAAAGAGCACAAATATACAACTTATAAAAGTAATAATTAAGTACTGGCTTCCAAAGCCAAACACGTGACTGGCTCTGAGTGGTCCTCCCTCCTCCGGACCCAGCTGGCTACTGAAATACCCCGACCCACTGCCAGACCAGTCCCAGCTGCTGTGGCACTGCCCTGGCACCGCCCCCCGAACCCTACCGCTCCACGGAGCAGCACTATTTAGCAGTTAATAAGGATCAGTGCAAAAGAAGCTATGGTGACACACGATGGGAGTCGACACCATCGTGGCGAGCACATGGTCACTCAGAAACATACCGATCTGGTGTCTCCACACTGGACGTCTGTTACACCGTAGGCAACATTTCGGATGTGTCCCATTAGCTCCAGGAGCCACTCCATTCGTCTGGAGATGCCTGAGACAAAGAGTGAGCGAGCTCAACATGCTGACTGAGTCCCAGGAAAATCATCATGATGTAACTAAGAAAACGTGAGTCGTTTGTTACATTAGAAGAGACGAGAGGCGGTTCCACATCTTTCTGGTCTCACCTGTATTGATGCTGGTTGCCAGGCGACACTGGTAAAAAGTCTGCAGGAGGAGCCAGCCCACTCTGTGGCTCGGCCAACCACGGAGGACCCCAGCAATGACATCATTAAGACTAAGGAGGGGAAGTCGTCCCTGAGAGGTCAGGTAAGCTAAGACGAAGCAGGTCTTTTCCATTTGAGTCTAAACAGAAAACAGAGATGTTAAAGCCACGGCACACAGTGTGAGATCACCCACAGGTTTGTGGAACTAAAGAAGAGAACGGAGGATCGGTCTGAGAACGGGTCCTGGTTCAGACCATGGCCAACACGTGCATGCTGGTGACTCTGATGCACTGAGTGCTTCTATACATCTCTCTCTAATGATTAGTTATTCTGTCCTCTCTTCATCCGCTCAGCCCCAACCCAGCCATCCCTGAGCCTGGTTCTGCTGGAGGGTTCTCCTTCCCACTGTCGCCTAAGCGCTTGCTCATAGTCATCTGACTGTTGGGTTTCTCCTCTGTTGTCTTTGTATTGTAGGTCTACCTTACAATAAAAAGTACGATGAGGCGATTGAATTGAATAAAGTAGCCATGTGATTTAGATTACATTATATTACTGAAAGTTTTAACTTACATCACCATATGGTTACGTTTAGTTAAACCAAACTTAAGCTTAAAGTTCTCAAAATATAGTTTCATTTCTTTCAGAGTGCGGCCCCTGCTGGTCATTAGGAAGAATGCAGGTTTAGTAAAACCAAGCAGCCTTTGTTCTGTCCACACACTCGATAGGTTTAAATAATAAAACACAGCAATATGAGACACAAGTCACTGCTTAATGTATGGATAGGAAATGAATTCCGTTTCTCCTTTTGCTTTAAACCAAACATCTTCCATCAGCACACCTTACATGACTGCTACAAAGCTTGACTCATCAAATATGACAATAACATTTATAACAAACCTGTAGTTAAGATGTAAACCCCACGCTACACTGTAGCATGTGTTAACAGAGGCTGTGGTCCCTTTCCTGGTGGGGTATGTTATATAATACTGTACCTCTGAGACTTTCATGATCCTGTCAATCTCTGTGTCAGACATCTCAGACAGACACTTGGCCACGCCCACATACAGATCCACTTCATTATCCTAAAATACATGTACAAAATAATCAAATACAAACATAAAACTGTGACATTTATTTCAGAGAAAGCTGAACAGAGCACAAGTATCAGGTTTAGCTACTAGGAGCTGTTAAAGGCAGTGAGCCAATGGTGGGTGACACACAACAGCGCTCATATATTATCAACTCAATTATTCCAGACATTCAAAAGCAGTTTCAGTGTAGCAACACTAGCAAAAAGTACCATTTAGCATTACGGTGGTTCTCAAACAGTGTGCTGTTTTTCACACTGATGAAATATCATTTTAAATGATGCCACAGGTTCACCGGTCTGCAGAACCTGTGTCACAGTTTCAGATTAATGCTGCTCAATGTCAAAGAAACAGCTACAGCGGTGCTCACTGTCTGCGAGCACCGTTAGCCAGAGCGTTCAGACATGCTGGTTACAGCTCGGTCATGTTATCATGGTCACAGGAGGTCATGTGAAAATGATCCAGACCCTAACCCAACACTGCTCCTAAACGAGTCCCACAGCCAGTCTCCTGAGTCTGCAGACAGTGACAGACTGTTGTTAAAGGAGGAAACGCTCCGCTCTGAGTAACATGGCCCTGTCTCTTCTTTAAACCCAAAATACACATAAACTAATAGTTTTCTTTACATTTACTCAGTTTAACCAGCCCATGAAAGAAACCAGGCTAACACACATTATTCTGTTTTAAAACTTTTGGGGAATTAGGACCGTCCTGATGAAACGCAGTCAGGCACATATCATTATTATAGTAATTCCTCTGACGATCACTGAACACAGGAAATGATAGAAATCTGTGAGAGATAAAGACGGGGAGGGGCCAGAGCTCCCTTTGATCAAAACAACAGTGATAAAAACCAAGTTCCTGTAGTGAAGTGACCTGACTGTTATCAGCATTGTTATTATGATGGTGTGTTTGGCCCCTGCCTATCGAGGGTCCTTATAGCTGAGAACAGTTGAGCTAGCCATGGGCCGAAGCTGCTGCAGAGACGAGAAGCGTGACTGAAGCGAGTGTTGAGCCTCTGCACACCTACAGCAGCTCTGAGTAGGTTCATTTCTTTAGAGGACATCGTGACGCCGAACAGAGGGACAGAGCCACATATGACAGAAAAAGGCACTATGGTCACTTATAACAGTTACAGTTACACTGCACCTGGATTTGGCTGGGCAGGAGGGTGAAGATCTTCTCAGCGGTAGAGCAGAGGATAGTCCAGCAGGCGTTAGAGGGGTTTGGCAGGGCCATGGCCTGAGCCAGGCCCTGCAGCACAGAGCCACACAGGGACACTCGCTGGGCTCGGAGGTCCTCCTGAAACTGCTGCACCCCCAAACTCTCAACATAGACCTGGAGCTTGTCCTCAGTCACGTGCTTCATCCACGAGCCCAGAGTCTCATAGAGGTGGGCCCGGGTCTGGTACTGGGGAGACATGGTGCCAGTAAGGATCTCTAAAGACTTCCTTATTGTAACAGCTGGATACTGAACGTACGCTCTCCTACAGCAGCCAAGTGAGAAACTGTCACGGTTAAAGAGCATTTACTCCATTTTAATAGCCAAACGCTGTTTATTTAGACACCCGCTACTGAGCTGCTCTCTCATGAAAATATGTCAGACTGAGAAACAGCTAATAGGAGCATCTGTTAGACCTCTGAGGTAGTACATGTTCCTATTAGCTGTTTCTAAAGGAACCTGTTCAAATATAAACTTGATCAATATCTAGAGACAACTGATTAGTTCAGCTGTTCCAGTGCAGTGATACCAAACTTACACTGAGACTGTGGACGAGGGGGGGTGACAACCAGGAGCCCAGAAAGAGAGCAGCACTGTGGGACGACTGAGTCTGACAGGCTGCTAGTACGACACACTGATGCTGCACGTCCTCCCCTACACAACACAACAACGACATAGGTTAAACAGGTTCTTAGCCGTGCTTGGCCTTTGGCACGGAGACGGCCGTGAGCGAGAACTCGTACCAAAGCCCATCCTCATCAAAGGAGAGAGAGCGGCGCTCCAGTTGATGGGCGGATACTGGAAGGTGGTTCCGACCGATGCCAGAGAGGTGAGAGCGGTCTTGACCAGGCCTGGAGGGGAGGACTGTGGACCTGGGTCCAGACAGACGAAGGATGTTAGAGGGCTGTCAACACACTGGTCTCTAATGAACTCCTTAAAGCTCACAAACCTCTCAGTCCGGCGTCTGTGATGAATTCAGTCGTGGATCTGACGACACTCTTCTCTGAGAGGTAACTAAAATCTGGAGGAACTGGGAATTTGATCAAAATGGTTAGTACCCAGTAGAGGACAGTGTGTGTGTGTGTGTGTGTGTGTGCGTTCATATACCTGAGGGATTAGTCCTTTTTAGACTTATCTGAAGATTTTAACTTTCTGATAAATAAACTTTAAAGACTTTTAACTGACTTTCATCTTTCGTCTGGTTCCATTAAAGCAGCATCACTACTATTGTATCCAATACACACGGCTTTGCTCGGGAACTTTACATATTTGGATGTTTACCCATTAAAACAATGGGTAAATGCTCCGCCCACTGACACCTGTGTTACCTGCTGTGTGACTGTGACTGCTGGACATGTGGGCCAGATGCAAATGGCCCAGCAAACAGGCGCTGTTGGACTGCAAACCGATGGCTCCGGAGAATGTGATGATCTGAAAGAGAAGAGCCAGGAGGGTCCAAAGGGGCGGTGGATGAAGCAGCCGTGACTGTTACCTGCTGTCTAAGGTGCAAAGAACAAAGCTCTGAGGCATCCTCTGTAACTATCACACGTTCGACAGGTAAACTGTTACCTGTGTGACGGCCCGAATCACTTCGTTCAGCCTGTTCTGCTGTTTTGAGACGAGCTCCGCGTCGTTCTTCAGCTGCATTAGAGGACAATCAGAGTCACTTTCATTTCATCTGGAACTAGCAGGAGGTGTGCTTGTTTCTTTATGAACACAACTGTGACACTGAACATGGCTCCAGTGCACATAACACGCCGTTTACTCCTTTCTGGTTATGACATTCAGATTTATTGATCTGTCAGAAGGTCAAATCAAACTGTCATGTATTCTCTAGTACAAATCTGAACTTTCATGCTGTCACATCAAGCGCTGGGTTTGCCAGTGTTCCTATGGCAGGGTCAGAGGTCAGGGGTCAGGGGTCAGGGTCACTCCCCACACATGAGCTAGTTTCACTGTACTATGACTCCACATGCTTGACACCACTAAACAAAACAAAGCAGACGGCACATGCAGAGCAGCGTGTGATGAACCCCAAACAGCTGTTTTCATGGATGGAATGGATCCAAAAGCGCACGTGTGTGGATCCTGTCACGTCCTCAGTGCAGCTCAAACACACGCATGGTCTCTTACCTGAACCAGGTAACTCTCCGAGCCCACCAAAGCCACGAGCCCGTTGACAGCAGCCAGCCGCTGCATAGTGGGACAACCCTGTAATACAAAGACAGCACACGGTCACTGCTGGGGCCACAAATGTCATTCCAGATGATTACATGTCGTTTACTGTCAGACTCACATGAAAGTTTGGACTGAGAACATGTATAAAGTAATGTGTCGTACCTCAGCAAGTAAGATTTTGATCCAGGCGGCGAGCAGGTGAGGGTGGATGTTCTCTGCTTTACCGTGGCCGGACACCGACAGGCCGTGGACCGCCAACCCCAGAGCCAGGGAGAAGCCGGGGGTCTGCAATCACATTGGACTCCACTGAATTTACTTCCATGACTGTTGGCTCTACAATAAATCAGACTCCTTCTATCCCACTGTGTAGCTACGTCCACTCAGACAGGCCTGACAGAGCCGTAACTAGCACCAACCTGCTGGCTCTCCTCAGTCAGGGTGCGCAGCGTGTCCATCGCCTCCTCCGCCTTGGCGGCGTCAATAAGACCTGCGCTGAACGCCGAAACGCTCGCGCACGCTACAGAGTACGCCAAGACCTGCACAAGTACACACACACACACACCAAAGAGGAAAGGCAGCACAAACTTTATACAATGGACTGTCTTCAACCTTCACAATATACCGGCACCAAGGCGGTCTAAGGTCTTCAGCTTGACCTTCATCGTCTGCCCTCGAGTTCACCTCAAACAAATGTAAAGAAACCTCATCGAGTAGTACAGAGAGCCTCACAGCACACGCTTTATTTGCCCTTTAGCGTAGCCTTGAGCTGTGCTCTTGTTTAGCGACTTCATTCATCCAAAACTGTCTTTAGTAGACAATTTATCAAACATCTGGAGTCCTCAAGTTAGTTAAAACTAAAGTATTATTTCAGCTTTCCATTCCTGCCTTCTAACAAACACACACAGGAGCAAAGCCGGCTGAGCAGACAGAGCGTTCCTGAATCAAAGCGCTCAGGATCATTTCATGTACGTGACTCAGGACCTCTGCCCGTCTT
>VUQR01011310.1:26618-39960 GCA_015108515.1 Hemichromis elongatus
CACTCAGAGCATAATTCCAGAGAATCGTGACCACCTCTTCTTTAAATTTCTAATAAAAACACAAAAATACATTTAATATACATTAACACACACACACACACACACCCACACACACACACACAGTATTCTGCAGACTTTCAATCAGCCAAATAAGTGCACTATTCCAAAATACGGCCTTTCTTCACTGCAAAAACTCAAACTCTTACCAAGCATATTTGTCTTATTTCTAGTCAAAATTATCTCATTACACTTAAAATAAGACACAATCAGCTAAAGGGCAACATTCCAGTAAGCTAATGAACTTGTTTCAAGACATTTAATCCTGAAACTAGAGAAAAACTAGAGCTTTTTCACTTGTTTCATACCCAAACACATCCCCACCTCACCCTGCTGCACAGCTGGTTTGGGGCGTTTTGTGCTAATATGCCGTTTGGCACGTGAAGCTGTGCATGATGGCCTTTGGTCTTGTGGTTTGTTCAGATGCAACTGTGCAAACCTAAGCTGTACTGGCACATCCATGTTAGAGAGAAGGAAAGCTTTCTAACAGGTAGCACTGCACGGTCCTAGCCAGGACTCATTCGCTGGGACGGCCACTCCTGCTGCATTGTGTTGAATCCCCCGAATGCTCACACCTCCTGATCTGGTGCATTTATTAGTTACTGACCCTGTGACGTCCTACCAGAGGAGTAAGGGAGTACTCCAAGGACTGGACCCTCATTGTCACATGGTCACTTTTTACTTCATTACATTCATGTGATAACTTTAGCTACTAGTTGCATTTTTAAAAAACACAATCTACTAGAGATGTGATTCTATAGTAAGCTTAGACTCTACAAATAGCTCGTGAAAGTCCTGTTCACACAGACCGACACAGATAAAGACACATTAAAAAGGCAGATTAACGTTATCACGTACCTCATACTCCTCTGATTTAACTGTGAGCTGAGGAACCAGAGCCAAGAGCTCAGCTATGGCTCGAACCACCTCTGGCTGGGAGTGACAGCTGAGCTCGGGCCAAAGAGATCTCCATGTGGAGATAATATCCACTACCTGACAAACAAGGCATGGAAAGATGAACTCATGAAGATTATTTATAATTAACACAGCAACTTTGGAAAAGATGCAAAAGTTATTCTCTCCTCATGACCCAGAAAAATGATCATTCTGTTTCCTAAATGTAAAGAGTCCGGTACAGGCACGGTACCTCTGCTCGACATAGCTCCTGTAGTCCCTGCAGGACGAGAACAGCCGGGGTCGCCAGGTCTGGCCTGCTGCACTGTTTTAAAGTGAGTGAAATGGCAGCCACCATGTCCCCTCCATGCTGGTAAGGCCTGGTTAACACACACGTTACCTTTGTAACCAGCAAACATGAAAAAGTTTTTTGACTTCCCAGTCTCTCTGCCTCCATTTGAACTGAACTTTGTAAGTCTTTGATAATTCTGGATCCAGTTCCCGTGTACCCGTTCTGCACATCTTTAAGTAAATATTTAAACACTATATCAAGGACTCCTGCTGGTTTTGCAATAAGGAAAAGTGGAGCGTCAAGCTCAGGCTTGAATCACTGGAAGGCTACAAAGTGCAGTCATTTATCTTAACAAGCAAAGTGCTTCAGATGTGATGTGACTTAAAACTCTAGAAAAACAAGAATATTTCAGTTTTTCTGACCTTTTACAGCCTGTTTGACCCAGAAACAGATCAATGAAGAATGTCCAGTGACTCATTATACAGACATCAAGCCAAAAGAACCGGAGATAAATCATCACAGTGTTGGAAGCTCAGTGAATGCATGAATGGACCAATGAATGTAGTCGCTGTCAGAGGAACATGCCCATAGTTTCTATAATTACGGGAGGTCCAACCTCTCTCTGCAGATGTCCCTGACACAGGCGGCCCTGGCCAGGATCTGCTCCCACTGGGTGTCCCTCCCCACCACCGCCCTGCTGTCCTGCTGGCTCATCAGACGCTGCAGCTCCGGGTAGACCCGGTCCTTACAGAGATGACCAAAGCAGCACACGATCAGAGACACAACGTAACATCAAATACATGAATATGATATTTATAGTAGTGGGTTATTACTAAGAACCTGTTTTTTCCACAGAGCAGTCATGAGGCGCAACGCCACTGCTCTCAGCTTGGGGGCGCTGGCCAGCATGTGAAGACTGTGCAGCACCATAGGGAAGCAAAGCTGGAATATCAAAGCACATGTGATCAGAGCCAAGCCTTTCGTTTACAAGAAAAATACACAGTTAAAGCCTAAGAAGGCGCCTATTTAGGAGCTGAGTACTGCGTTCTGACCACTCAGCGTGTTATACTACAGAGCACTAGAGACGTCCTATATAGAGGCCGCCTGGGCTCACGTGGTCCAACCCCAGCTCCTACAAACTTATTTATAAAGGTCGTTTCAGGACCACAGACAGCGCAGGATGTTTTCACCCTCATCTCAACAGCTGTGCTGTAACGCGTGTCACGTGACAGACAGGAGCTGTAGATCACAGATACACACACATCTGATTTATTGATTTTTTTGGACCGACCCCATCAGCACAGATGTGTTTAGTGGTGCTGTTAACATCAGCTGCAGACTGCAGAGATGCATTTACAGTTTGATTTATCCATCAAATGATACAAGTTGTCTTAACACCAGAATGCATGTGCAGTCAAAACCTACAGTCCACTTACTTGGAGCCTTTGGATAGTATGACCCATGTTCATATGCTTTTCTGATTTCACTTTAAAAAATGTGGCTGTTCAAGTAGTTAATTACTTGCAACCCAACTCCTCATATTGGACTGATCTGAGCATGTCTTGGCAGATCAGACATGTTATAGTGAAATGAAATAACAGCTTTGCAACTTTTATAAATCACCCATAAAACTAACACATCCATGGCTGCTCTTGGTGGACTGTGCTCACACGCTGTTTTGCCCCACTGACCCGGCTATGTGGGATACCTGGCTCCCTGGTTTTAGAGCTCTAGCTCCTGGAGGAAGACGTGAAAAAGTCCAGTCGCTTTGTTTCCAAGCTCCTTAGACTACCCTGACCTGGATGACCCACAAAGATAAAAGCACCGTACCAATGTGTGTACGACGATACTAAAAACCACTATGAGTGCTCAAAGGAAGCAGAAAGGTGCAGCACGTGTCCCGCATCCTCAGTCGATTCAGGTTCACGTTCACTCTTCGTAGTCTGGCTGCGTACCTTGTGAGTGCCGAGGTTTGGCAGGCACTTGAGGACAGCGTGAGCCAGGACTGGACTTTTCTCCTTGGTCAGTTTGAACAAAAGAACCAGCACGAGGGACGGGACCTGCAGAGGGAAACGCCGACATCAGAAAACACACCAACCAAACACTAAACGCACTTTTTCAGACAGAGGCTGTGTCGTTGACTTGACCTGCACGTGTACACAAAGTGACAGGTTCACAGTATGTTCACCGTACATAGATAAAGAAGTTCAGGTCTGAGCGTGCCCTTGTGATCTGACACTACATGTGTTTTAACCATGTGGTACTCTCCAGTCAGTTAAAGCTTCATAGATCACAGAGAAACATCAAGTTCTAACACTTTAGTATCAGACAGGTTAAAGATAAGGAAATGGTGAGACATCGTCACGGTCCTTAGATATACAGCGCTGCTCTGCAGTGTCACAGCTCCTAATTACCATCACACACTGTGCCTTAACCGTTGCAGAGCAACCGCTTCACTTACACGGCCTGAGAGCGAGAGGGCGGGGCAAAGGGAAAAACCACGCTAAGAGACGACACCTTTAATCCCTGCTGTCGGCCCAAAAACATCACTTTAAATCAATGTCACTCATCTGAGTTTTCATAGTGGTTAGCTTTTGGCTTTCTTGTAACAAAGACCTCCTACAGATTAGGTGCCACAAGGAGGCAGATTTAAGATGATAATTGCAGCAGGCAGCGATCCAGAGGATTCAAATATGCCCGTAACCTTCAACCGGTGCATCCAAACACCAGTGTGTGCGGCGCTCTGGGAGCAATTAGAGCAGAAGGTGAATACTCCGGGGCCTGGTACACGAGGGGTTTACTTCACAGTGTACATCTGGAGCCAGCGACTCCGACCCTACTCCAGAGGGAAGCCTGTCACCTCAAAGCGCTCGCTAACCGCTCCCTTTATACGGCAGCAGATTACCAGTGATAGCGTTTCCTGCAGATCTGAACCATTTCAATGTGTTGGTGCCATACTACAACTAAATACCAGGATATCAATATCTGTTTAGTGTTCTTATAAAGACAAACACCAGTTAGCTCCCTTACATACCATATCTGTAAATGTATCACCTTTAACCAACAGACTTCAGAGAAGCAGCCGAGTGTGTCTACCTGGCAGGGGTCGGCAGCGGCCACAGCCTGGCTCGCTTTCAAAGCCAGCTGGCAGATGTCTTCTTGACCCATGATGATGAGATACGTCACGATCAGGACAAGAGAGGAGGACGGGCGCTGGTTGGACGACAGGGCGGAGCCGACCGCTAACAGCCAATCGGTCGCTGCCGCTGGATGGTTGGCCACTTTGCGCAGTACTGACAGAGACACGCTGAGCTCGCTGTACCAGGAACTCAGAGACAGTGCCAGTGACGGGGCGGGCTGAGGGGAAGACAGATTCATGCATCATAACAAACAATGATGAAGAACAAAGACCAAACAATAAGGGAAGCTACAGACGGACCATCGGCCACAGTGAAGCAGCGCGTTAATGACGTGCACCTTAACCAAAGCATCACCGTGGATCAGCCCCCGTCTCCCTAAAGGCCAAAGACTGGACTGTTGGCCCTACAGAATGGTAAACTTAGCCCTGTTGCTATGACATTCAAAGGAAACAATACTTTGGATGGATGTCGTCTATGCTCTATCCAATCACCACGTACTAACAGCTACCTGCTCCATGCTAACAGTGTTTGAATTACGTGTGCTTGGACACAGAACACAAACTCCAAACCCTGCGTGTGTAAAGCAGGCCTGGGTTACCTGTTGGGGTTTATCTGCTGGCCTGCTAATGCTGCGCAGCAGGCTGTGAGCCAGGCTGTGGGTGGTGCTGTGTGTGTTCAGGTCAGACAGCGGCTCAGTGAGCCCCAACCAGGACAGGAGCTGCAGCACGGGAAGAATCAGCAGTGGACTCGACCAGGGCGACACCCCCGCCTGTTCAGGGACCAAACTCAGAGCTGTGTTAAGACAAAGAAAATCTCATGTTGGTTGCAGAGCTTTATAGGCCGTGCATACAGAACCTAGTTGTGCTCCCACGAATTCTTTCACTGCTTCAAAAAACATCTCTTAAAAGAACGCCAGCAGAGCTTCATCAAAAAATAATCACTTGTAACGTTTGTAGATTTTCTTTACCAAGTCTTAGGAGGCTGGTCTGTTGATCTGAAGGGGCTTCCAACAAGAGCAGGGCCACACCCATCATCAGCTCATCCAACAGCAACTCCTACAGAAAACAAACGGCAACGCCGGGGCGATGCATTAGATCGTCTGAGCCCGCGGCCTTACACGTCACAGCACTGGAAAAGGTCGCAATGGGGGACACGAGCAAAGACCTCAAAGACTCACACAAGAGTTCAAAAAGGACAGCAGGCACAATGTGACAGGGCCAGCAATCAGGCAGTTACACAGTCTCAGTCTGGCTGCAATCACTCTCACACACACTGATGAAGACTTGCAATCATTCACCATCTAATTCATGAAGGCCACACATGCAGCCACATTCACGCTTCTTTCCTTTGGACTTCTCAATGTTGCACAACATGTATGTCAAAATGCAGCTAATAAAGAGACCGTTGTAATGTGATAGGTTTACGTCTGTTTTGACTGTAGCAAACAGAAACAGAACTGGTCCTAGCATGGAAACGGTGTGTGATGAAGACTCTGCCTTTACATTACCACTGCAGAGCAGTCCGTGTAATACCTACGTGAGAACCTTCACTAAAGCTGTCTCTGTGCTGTGATGAAGGGTTTCAGTCAGGTATCGTTAATCATGGAGAGCAGAGTGAAGACAAACGGCCGACAAGTGCTCAGCATCACTTCAGGTCATCGTGGAGCTCATCCAAAGGTACGTGGAAGCCAAATCTTCAACCCCGCTGAGAATTTATGTAGGCAGGGTGGGACTTTGCAGCCAATCACATGCAGAGCGTGTCTGGGATCATGCCATTATGTGACGGGAGGAAGGGCAAGTGTACAGGCCAGGTACCCAGAGAGGCGGGGAGCTGGGTTTAAATACAGGCTAAAGTGACACCTGCTTCTATTTTCAGCCACTGTGGAGGACAAAAGGTTTCAAACTTGTCCAGGCCCTAAACCGCAGTAGTAGCAATAAGGCTTTTATGAAAACACTGAATAAAAAAAAAAAAGACGAAATTTACACAAAGTGTTGCCGCAAGCTAGGAGAATGAGATTTACAAAAGAAATAGCATCACATCACCTTTGTTTACTTATATATTTGAGATTATTCAACCTAACCAGCAGAGCAGCGTGTCTGATTATTACAAAACAATAGTGATCACCTGACAGGCCGGAAGAAGCTGCTGTATTAGGCCGATTAGTGGTCTGCAGTCTCCGTTTAACTCGAGGCATCGCCGACACGCACACAGCAGTTGCAGAGCCAGTGCCGCTTTCTCTGTTTTCCACTGGTCTCCAGTGGTCCCAGTTAGATCTTGGAGCAGAGCTCCAACAAAGGCACACAGCTCCAGGACTGCCTCCACGCTGTCCACCTGCAGTGACAGAGGGGAGAGGGTCTTTGTAAACATTTGCCGGACCAAGCAGTCGACTTTTGCTCCCTACTGCCATAGGTCCATGCTGGCCCCTGTATTAGTTACTTCCTGTTTTATTTTGACAGTCAGTCATCTCGTGAGCATTCTGTTGAGTTTAGCCTCCTCTGTCTGTTTATGCCTAGATTTCCGCTCCTGTGCTCCCCAGCTGTCTCCACTCCCCTGATCGCCCTCAGTCTCCCTTTGTTTCAGACCACTTCCCCTGGTGTTTTCTAGCTCCTGCTCTCATTAGATGTGTCACTCTGACACATCTAATGAACGGGTCCACTGCAACATACAGTGTGAAAATATGTTGACCGTTCTCGTCGTTGTACAGTTACCTAGAAGGACTTCACTGTTGTTACCTGCATGTGTGGAACCAGCTGACAAAGACAGAGCAGCAGACTGTCAGACACGGGGGACGGCTTCTTCTGGTCCTTGTTTAGGGAGGCAGATGTGGATCCTCCCTGATTGGGCAGCATCACCCTAAGAAGACTCTGTCGAAGGAGCGCGTGCTGGGGTTGCCTGTGAGGTTCGCAGTATAGGTATCGAAGGAAGGGGACCAGCATGGTGATATAAGCCGCTTTATTTCTGTAATTTATACACACACATTGGGGTCAGAAGAATCTCAGACTAATAATACATCATCTCATAATGTCCAATCAGTCAAAGTAATGTATAACAAAACAGGCCATGATAGGAACTAGTACGGACTTACCTGTCGAGAGCCTTCTGGATAAAGTCATCTATCTCGAACAGCAGAGCTGGCCAGCAATCCACTCTGTTCTCCAGGGCTGTGACGTATGGGTGAGGGCTGCTCCTGCAAGACAATGGGATGGGTCCGCATCACAGAGGCAGCATCACAGAGGCAGCATCCCAGCTCTGATTTAGATTATGGTCCCAACAAATCCCTGACCACAATATTGAGACAGTCTATTACAACAAAGACAAACTAAGAATGTCTAAATCCACAGAAGAGCTGTTGCCTTCCTGTCTCACCCCAACCAGTCACGGCAGATGGCCCCGCCCCTCCCTGAGCCTGGACTGCTGGAGGTTTCTTCTTTCCCACTTTCGAGGAAATTTCACAACTGAATTGTTGCACAGGTCCACGCACCATTAAACACAACCAGCCTGAACATCCATACGAGTGACGCCTGGTGTGGACGTCTGCTCCTGTAGCCCATCTGCTTCAAAGTTTGATGTGATATGTTCAAAGATGCTCTTCTGCACACTTTCACTGGAATGAGTGGCGATTTGAGTTTGAGTCTTCCTATCAGCTCAACCAGTTTGGCCATTGTCCTCGGGTTGTCCTTTGGTCAACCAGCCATCGGGCACGGTAAACAATGCCATAGTCTCACTTAATTTAACTTTCTTTACTGTTTGTGGTCATTCTGATCAGGTCTACATACCTAAATTCACCAAGTAGCTATCATGTGTTTGGCTCTTTAGATATTGGTATTAAAAAGCAGGTGCACCTAAAAATAGTGGCCACTGAGAGTATAAACTACAACAAACAGAGACCTCAATCACTGCCCCGCCCCTCCCTGAGCCTGGTTCTGCCGGAGGTTTCTTCCTGTTAAAAGGGAGTTTTTCCTTCCCACTGTCGCCAAAGTGCTTGCTCATAGGGGGTCATATGATTGTTGGGTTTTCTCTGTATGTACTATTGTACAATATAAAGCAGCTTGAGGCGACTGTTGTTGTGATCTGACGCTATATAAATAAACTTGAATTGAATTGACTAATTAGTCCTTGTCCAGCTCGAATAAAAATATTTATAGTAATATTTGTGTATAGCTGACTGTATGTGCACACAAATATAAGGTGGTATTGTGGATAGAGCCCCCAAATGTCCCGTGAGTCTGCATAGGGATAAAGTGTCACGGTGGCAGATTGCTAAGGGCTAGGGTGAGACGACATTTAACAATGGGCAGCAGTGTGTATTCTCCATTATTAGTGCAGCATTAACAGTACCCAGCAGTGCCAGGCCTGACAACCAATGGCAATCCGGACAGGCAACGGTCAATGGCGCCACCCTGCTGCCCTCAACACATTCATCTTCTCACTGGGGAGGTTCAGCCTGCCAGACAGCCACAGGCAGAAATGACAGTAATGACAACGGAAAACAACAGCACAATGAGAAGGAGGGAATAAAAAAAGCAGGAAAATAGGTGAAGAAAAATGCGAAATAAATGAGGAAATGATCTCAGAGGTAAACAGAAGGAAAGCAAGACTGAGGAAGGAAGAGAAACATCAAGGAAAATGAAAAAAGACAAAGCAGCTCAGTAATTTTATTAGCCGCTGAGAGTGATTAAGGAGGCCCCAGGAACCTGGCAAAGGAGACGATCTAAAGCTGGTGGAGCGACAAAAAAGAGGCTTCCCAGCACGTTTGCACTGTGCCAATGAAAAGCCCTCCCTGTCTGACCACCAACTCTAATAATGTCCCCCACTGTAAATGCAGCGAGACTGTTTAGATGATCATAGTTTTCTGTTATAGGGTTCATAACAGTTTTGTAATCTTTTAAGTCTAAACCATCAAACACATCTTTGGATAGGTGTGAATAATAATAAATTATATGAACTTTTATTAAAAAAAACCTACAGTTACACACTAAGTTTCTTGTATATATGGACATGAGCACTGAACGTGTTGGAATAACCTCAATCATTACTAATATTCACACAACTAAATATCGTTTTGAGGGTTTCATATGGTCACAACCTTTTATGCAGAACTCGTCCTGCTGATTTGTTTCAAATACAAAAACCTAGCTTGGATCCAGGCTGCTTCTGCCTGTGCTAGTGGTGGGAATCCAAACAGAAGAAAATGACCTCATACAGACCTGGAACTAAATCTAAACTGAACTGACTTGTCCTTTTTCTTTCTGCCTTACCTAGGAGGTGTCCTAGAGGTATCAGACGCCCAAACCACCTCCTTTCAACTCTACTCTGAGACGTTCCTGAATGACTCAACTTTTCACACCATCTCTACGGAGGAAACTCATTTCTGCCGCTTGTATTCACAACGTTATTCATCTTGGTCACTACCCAAAGCTTGTAACCACAGGTTAGTGTAGGGATGTAAGATCAACCAGTAAATCAACAGCTTTAACAGCTTTCACATCACTGCTCAGCACGATGGACCGGTACAGCGGCCCCATCACTGCAGCCTCAGCACCAACCCGTCCTCACCCGTGAACAAGACCCAGAGATGGTGGCCGACTCAGAACCACAGCCTCAGACTTAGAGGTGCTGATTCTGCAAACCCCTCCAGGGCTGCCCAACAAAATGAACCAAAACAGCATCAATAACAACACCCACCAGGAACAGATCTGACTTAGTGATGGAAAAACGGACCAACCTCCCTGCGATTGTACAGGGAAGTGTGACTTCCACCAAACATTGCAAAGATGTGTCAACCAAGACAGCCCAACAACATCCAGAGCCTGTAAAAACGAAGGGTGTCACTAATTCAACCCCTTGGTCTCTGCCTCCTGGTAGTTGTTTACCTACCTCAGTGACCCCTCCCCCAGAGTTGTGGCCCCTTGTCCTCAGGCTCTGATACTCTACAAAAGGTATGCCAGTGGGATTGACCATTCTGACCTGACTGATGGTTTGTCTTGCTCCATTGCCTCCCCAAACTCCTCGTACACCAGAGTTTTTGCTTCAGCTACTGCGAGTTACCGTTATCCTGTCCATATCTGCCAGCTGCCACTGGAGATCCAGAAGATGGCCAAGCCTAAAAGGATGCTTTCAACATGATGCTCCCTTAACCTCCAGTGTCTATCTTCTGGAGAGATTCGAATGTACCCAAACGTACCCATTCCCTGCCTGCCACCTCTCACTCTATTTAGTCAGTATTTTTCAACCTCATGCACTAGCTTAGGATTCTCATGGTCCATGGCCCAAAAGCCAGTTTACAGCTGGGGATTGGAGTGCCAGGGCCTTTGCCTATGACTGCCATCCACATAGCGCCGCAGCCCTTTGGCACTTTAAGTGGGCGGTGGACCAATGCTGCGTCTTTGGACCAGCTGTAAGCTACAAGTTATATGTAGCTTCATAGATTATACAAGACAATGAACATATCTAGATATTAGACATGAGATACTTACCTGATAGAATACGGACAGGTGAAGTGTGCTTTTCCATCGCTGTGGTCAGCCTGCATCTCCAACAATCGCCGAATGACTTTTATCAACCCTTGAGTGTGTCTGGGGGGATATCACAATCAGAATAACTGAGGAGAACTAAGCCAGAGAGTCTGACCATTTTAATCCCTTCAAAGGTTTTCAAATAGTTGAATTATGCTGCACATCTAGGTTAGCTTCCACATTAAAGAGCATCGAGGTATGAACTCCAAACCTGAAGACAAACCGGTTTACAATAAGCATTAGTATGGAACCACAAAACCAGACACCTAAACTGTACTTGATGACATATTAAATGTGTCCTATATTTAAAATCTGTGTTTATATTTAGTACTTCACTGTGATTGGCGGAGAAACTAAAGCGATTATGTGTCCTTTGGTTACTGTGGGACAGGGACCTTTAATATTTCCATGTATCCAGTTTAAACTTAGAGATAATTTGTATACATCACACGAGCACTGAGGATGGAGAGCAACAACGCTGCGTGTTAATCGTCAGCACAGAATAAGCTACGGTCTCCATATATCAAACTCTTTATGCAGTAATGAGTTAGAGTCTCAGTCGGGTTCCCTGCACTGGAAGCACTGACTGTACGTTAAACACTGGTAGCTGGACTTGGTTAAGTTTTAAAGATGTTTCACGTCTTAAACAAATGCTTCGTCAGTTCTAAAACCAAAAGGTGGAGAGACCCACCTAATTAAACCCTACAGGGGGTTTCCCCTCGTTGAGCCACTGCTTGTCACGCGTGTCATCACATGACATCACTTAGTATGAACTAAGGCGTAGGTCATTGTCAACACCAGGGGTTAAAGGTTAAACCACTATGAGGCTTTAACTCGGCCTATCATGTGACCTGCTGAGGTCACCTGAGGCATGTGTGAGTGGGGGTTGATGATGGCCATTAACAGTAGACATACGTGGCCTTATTCATCCTTCCTCTCAGTAGTGTCAGCAGTCCTATGTTAAAGAGAGTGTCCTTTGTCCCAGGTGCTGATACCCAACCCTGGCCTGCTCCACCTTTAATGCTACGCCATGCCTTTGTGCACTTTGTGTAGCGCTGCATCAGTGTTACTGGGATCTTATGGGTTAGGGTTATGTTTGTTCCTCATATTTGAAACGAAATATTCAGTTTCACATACACATATCTGTGTATCATCATCAGCCATTTTCACTCAACTTTAATATCTATAAATATTTATAAATATTTACCACTTTATAAAATAAACAGAAAATTTAAGGCAGCACATTAAGTTGCAGTTAACCGTCATGCTCGATTATTTTATAGATGTATTTATGTAGATGATATTTTTACATTTATTGGGGAAAAACAGAAGTTTTGCAGCTTTGATTCATCAGACTCATGCAAAGACATGCACAGGACAGCCACGGTCCAGAGCCTTCATCAGGCTCTTTGACAAACAGCCGCCGAGGCTGAGCTGAACCTTCTGGGGCAGGATCGTGGTGTCCCATGACCGCGTGTTTCGTACCTTGCAGAGGGCAGGAGGTTGAGGACACCACTGAGGATGTACTCCAGGTCTGCGTGCCCCTGGTCCACCAATAACACCAAGGTGTCACAGCAAGCCGAACACACCACGGCGCAGTCACTGCAGCACTGCTGCCACAAAGCTTCCAAGGCTGGGCCCTGAACAACGACAGCGATGCGGTCAAAGAAGCTGACATCAGAGCTGTAAGCCTCACAGCACAAGTCATAGTGCCAACGTAACCCAGGAGAAAACACAGGACAACGTGAAGGAGCGTCTCCTGGCCTGTCTTTAGTTCATACAGCCAAAGAAAGGATCGTGTCTGGCTTTTACATGAACTCACCTGGGCAGACGACCAGGTGATTCGCTCATTTGACCCTTTTTCCTTTAAGACGGATGCAACAAGACTTCTCACCGTCTGGAAAACAAGAAAAAAAATCACACTTCTGTGCCGTCATTCACAATAACACTGGGAGGAAGAGAACCCGACATCACAGTTTCAATGAATGAAGTAATGAATGTGCCTACAGGGTCCAGATCCTGAATCTGTCTGTGTGGGGTTCAGTAACACCTGCCTCCCCTCCACATAAACACATTATACAGGTCCTTCTCAAAAAATTAGCATATTGTGATAAAGTTCATTATTTTCTGCAATGTACTGATAAACATTAGAGTTTCTATATATTTTAGATTCATTACACACAACTTAAGTAGTTCAAGCCTTAAATTGTTTTAATATTGATGATTTTGGCATACAGCTCATGAAAACCCAAAATTCCTGTCTCAAAAAATTAGCATATCATGAAAAGGTTCACTAAACGAGCTATGAACCTAACTCGAAACACCTGCAAAAGACTCCTGAGGCTTTTAAAAACTCCTAGCCTGTTCATTACTCAAAACCTCAATCATGGGTAAGACTGCCGACCTGACTGCTGTCCAGAAGGCCATCATTGACACCCTCAAGC
>VUQR01011311.1:0-11596 GCA_015108515.1 Hemichromis elongatus
CGGCCTGCTTCCCTCACTTGTATATATCTGCACCTGGGTGCTCTGTTGTAAATAAAACTGTGAACTTTGACAAGTCTGCCTTTGAGTCTCTCCTGAGCCTGACAGCTTTGAGTTTTGTTTAGGATGTTTCACCTAGGTCGTCTGTGTTAGTCTCATGTATTTGTTGTCTGCGTGTTTCATTGTCTGCGTGTGTTCGCCTGTGTTGTCATATCTACACCTCACCATGTTTCCTGGTTTATTTTGAAAGTCTTGTGTTTCTTGGTTCAATAGAATATAATAGAATAACCCTTTATTATCCCACAAATGAGAAATTATAATGTTACAGAGCTCTTACAGCAAGGGAAATAAAATATAAACGGAAGACACAAAGTGGTCCTATATACATAAGCAACTGAATTCTGTATAAAACAGGTATATACAGGTAAAAATGTCCAGAATATGTATAGAAAAATAGAGAATGCTTTTTCTGAAGAAACTGCAGTGTGGATTCTCATAGCTGAATGTTTTTAAGTTAAAAATGTTGAATGAGCTGAAATAGGCCGAATCATTTGCCTATAAGCATCCACACTAATTATAAGGCTTTTATAAAGTGTTTCTCTCTGAGACCAGTCAAGATCATTAAGAGGAAGCTTAAGACAGATTCCAAGTAAATACAGTCATTCCTCACCCAATCCTATCATAATAAGCAATCACTGGCCACTTTATTAGGTACGACTTTTCCTAGTACAAAGTTAGACCCCCTTCGTCTTCAGAGCTGGCATAATTCTTCATGTCATAGATTCAGTAAGGTGCAAGAAACTTTCTTCACACACTGTAAAATCCAGTAGCTACCCTGACTTACATAAATTAGTTTACCAATGTTCATTTTAATCACCCTACTAATATTTATGGGCACTTATTTTCATAAGATGTTATTGCAGTTGTACAGTGCTGCGAAAAAGTACTTGTCCTCTAGCTAATTTCTTTTTTTGTCACACTTAAATGTTTCAGATCATCAGAAGCATTTTAATATAATAATTCAAAGGTTTCCAAAGTGGGGGGCGCCATGACAGGGAGGGCGTGGCACGAATGATTAAACATGCAACTATTTTACTGGTAACAATTGAAATGATTAAAGAAAGTCAACAAGCTATTTATGCAAGATAATTTGGTGGGGGTCATAACCCCTCTAAGCCCAGGAAATTATGCGCCTGACTGTAGATCAAAGAAAAAAGAGTTTTCAAGGCAGTGTGATGCAGCTTACACAAGTACAAAGTTTCCCATAATTAACATGGTGCCTCAGCTAATGGTGAATTAGTCACACAGACTGCAAAATTGCATAATGTGTCAGGTGGATAGCCACATAAAGTGAACAGTATAGAGTGCCACTGTGAAGACTGACTGGGTTAAATGCTTACTGCAATAACATTTGAATCCCAAGAAACTTTTGTGTGTCTGATAGGAAGCCAAAAAAACTGCAAACATATTTAGGCAATAAAAATTCAAATGTGTGTTTTTTTTGTTTTGTTTTTAGGTTTTAGAAGTTTTTGTTTATGTTTTTAAGCACTTGCATAACACTAGTAAGCCTTAGCCACAAGTGATTTTACAAAATATACTCACTGTCCACTTCATTAGGTGCACATACAACTGCCTTAATTCTTTATGGCATAGGTTCAACAACGTGCTGAAGACATTCCTCTGAAATTTTGGTCCACAATGACAGGATACCAGATTTATCAGCTGCACATACATAATGTGAATCTCTTGTCCAAAGGTATTCTATTGAATTAAGATATCATTGTGTTCAAGAAACCAATTAAGAGGACTTAGCAAAGTTGATGGTGGTGGTGTGTGTCTGTGAGTGAAAGACAGAGAGGGAGAGTGAGAGACAGATTTTGTGTGTTATAACCTTCATGTTATGGACGCACAGTGTGAGCACTCAGGTCGCATCAGAGCATTGCAGTGTGAGACCCTGCATTGTGACCCATGAACTTCTAACCCCTGAGATTCAATGGTAAAGTTTGAGCAGGAGCTGAATAACGCGACTGAAAAAATCGCAGTGTCTGCCCAGCATTAGACAACCGGAGAGGCACCCAGTGTGGTGTTCTGCTGCTGTAGCCGCAGATCTGTTTTAAGGTTTATTCAGACTTAGTTTTGATTTATATTGGTTTAGCTTTAAGCTATAAATTAACAACCCTACAAAAAAAACCTACTTGCTCAAGTTTCGGTTTTTCGTTAATCATCTCTTGGACAGCCTGTATGGCAGACAGACCCAGAACGAAAATCTATGCGGAACCTTTTGTTATGAGCGGCTTTGGCTGACCGCTTCGGCACAACCGGATGTAGTCGAACAAGACATCCGGTTGCAGGGGAGCTCGGAAGCTAACGTCCAGGAGATAGTCAAAATCGTAGCATTTTGATAATTTTCCACGCTGTACTTTGATAACGCCAAAGAACAGAGATGATTAAAGCCATATTAATTTTTAACAACCACGGGAAGCCGCGGCTGATCAGATTCTATCAGTATTTTGTGAGTAGTCTGCTGCTGAAAACATTTTGTTTACCTTATAATCTGTATTGGAATAGCGTTTTTGACCTTTCGTCTAATGAACAGCACCACAGATATTTCTGAAATCCTGACATATTATAAGATATTTTCCTGTAGCCAAGTAAAACTGTTGGCGGATCACGTGAGTGAGAAAGGGAACAAACTTGGAGCTCAGTCACTCTTCAGTTTTACTTCCTTTCTATTAAAACAGACTTCTCTCTATATACAAGCACGTAGACGTTATCTAATTAAGGAGTAGCTATCTGTGAAGATAAATCCACCTAAATTGTACAAATGTATATATTAGCTATATACTAGCTGTCCTGAAATCACGGACTTTGCATTATTGTTGTCTGTTTAATTACATTCAGTTAAGTTGGGGTTATAATTAAGAAACTATGGAAATGATAGACTTTAGTGACCACAGTTGTTTATAGACTTGTTGAGTATATTTAAAGTCTTCTATAATGTTTCCAATAGCTTCATTTCAAAGCACTTTTTAAAAAAAAAAAAGGATATTAAACACAAATAAATGATTTTTACCAATACTACCAATACTACCAATATAACTACGAATATAACTATTTTATCATAGTTATCAAAAAAATGACGACTGTGCTTCAGAGACTGCAGATTTGCCTGTGAATAGGTTTATTTCATTTATTTACTGTATAATAGAGATTAGACTTATGTATAAGAGTGTTGAGTGTACTTTAGTCATTGGAAAGGAGTTAGGATTGTATTATGCTCAGTGTTTACAGGCCATTGCTTCTCTATCTGGCTTCACTTACCCTAACATCATCTTAGTTCTGAGTGTGCTAATATAAAAAAAATAAAATAAAATTCAAACATACGATGCAGACTAAAGGCAGCACGTGTATATAGATGGATGTGTGTGTGTGGGTGTGAGCTAAAAAGAAGTAGTGTATAGGATGTAAGCTTTATGCTTAAAGGGATCTGTCTGTAACTACAGTATTCCATTTAAGTGTTTCTTAGATGCAAAGTGGTTGTAAAGAAAGTAAACAATTAACTCTAAGTAGGCTATCATTCAAATTTTATATACAGTCAGCAAGTACAAGTTTTAGGTGGTCTGTCTTAGGTTCATATTCCCATTTTAAGGTTCATAATTCAGTGAGAATGTATCTATATAATGACAATTTACAGCATCAGTCATCTCAAGACACTTCACACCGCAAGGCAAAGACCCCAACTCAGACAATTCCTATTAACAAGTGCTTGGCAACACTGAGAAGAGGGCAATTACTTTTAACAATGACATGACCGATAAAATTGCTGCCAGCCAGCAGGGAACATGAGGGATAAAGTTGCTCCTCGTGATCTGTTTACTTACTGATGTACATAAGAGAATGAACCTCAGCGAGCTATCAGGTTACTGAGATTCACAGGCTTTTCCAGGAGTGATGACATTATTTTAGAGGAAATTGATTAGTAAGTGTGAGGTAGTTTTGCGTGTACATGTCTTATTTGGAACTGCCTGCCCTGGAGCAGGCTATTTTTGGAAAATATATTTAGAGTTTTTAAAAATAATTTCGTTATTTCTAAAATGTTAGAAATAATTGTGTTTGCAATGTATTTGCTTGCAGGCGGAGGACATGCAGCAGCAGATCATTCGGGAGACTTTTCATTTGGTATCTAAAAGAGATGACAACGTCTGCAACTTCTTGGAGGGTGGAAGGTAAGTCAAGTGTGTTTTTTTTATGCAATTCTGTTTGTATCACAAGATAAAATGAAACAAATTCTCTATATACTCTATATATGTATGTGTGTACTCTAAATACAACTATAAATGATAAGGTTGTTACTGCTTAGCTAGGCACTGCATAACTCGCTAAGGTTTTTTTTCCTGATTTAATAGATCCCTGTTAGAGTGTCTTGTCTGTGAAGGTTCTCAGTGAAGTGAAGTCCTTAGTCCGTTAGAGTGTCTTGATACCTGCACACCTGGGATATCTGTCAGGGGTTGAAAGGCACACTTGTTGTTTGACTAGTGATGTGTTGTCACATTTTAATTTGACAAATACTAACTGTTGTAAATCTTGAGCCAGGTTTGGGCATTCTGACATTAATTTACAGGAGCTGTGGTTGCAGTAGTATAGCTTTAACCACTAGATGGAGACAAATATTCAAAAGTCTCCACCAGCTCTTGAAGCGAATTAACAGCAAACATGTTTGATCTATTTCAGCATGAAGCTACTCCTGAATTGCTGTGTAAAGTTGTTCTTTTTTTTTACTCTGCTTTCAGTCTCATTGGTGGCTCCGACTACAAGCTGATTTACCGACACTACGCCACTCTCTACTTTGTTTTTTGTGTCGACTCGTCGGAGAGTGAGCTCGGCATACTGGACCTGATCCAGGTAAGCTGTCCTTTTGTTGAATGGCTCTTTGGAAATATTTGACATGGAATCACACAACCACTAGTCCAAGCTTGTAAAGCAGAGACTTGACCCTGGAGCAAAAAGTACAACTACAGGGTGTCTACTGGTCCTTAAATACACAAATATCCATTAAAGGCCTTCGGAGTATTAACTCTGAAGCATTCAAACTATTCTAGTTACAAAAATGACCAGGTGGGTCATTTCTCAGTTTCAGTTTCAGTTTATAATACTTGTGTTCTTTTCCTGATCTGTAATAGATATTCTAAAATATTCTAATAAAATTAATTCAGGTTTTTAGTCATAAGGGTAGGGGTTATAAGGTTATAAGACATGTGCCAAATTTAACGAATTATCAGTTTATCTGCACACAGACAATATCCAGCTTAGGTGAAGTGATGAACGATAGCTGTGAGTGTGTTATGTAAAACAAACTAGTAATGGGAGGGAAGAGGTAAAAATCGCTTTTCTTCAAACTTAAACTGTCCACACATGTGACTGGATAAGGACTAATTGGTCTTTTATTGTGAAAATACTGACTGCAAGAAAGATGAGTGCGAGTGTGTTTCAACTAGTTTGCTTCTCTGGTGAGTCAGTCAGTGGAAAAACAGTCAACAGCCTGAAAAAATAATATTGAAGATTTTTTTTGTAAACCAAAATAACAACATCCTTCTCGGAATTTATTAAAAATGTTATCATTAAAAGAATTGATCAGCATATTTTTTGCTGGCCCTGGTCCTTTTAACGTCCATTGTCACTGGTTTATCAAATTAAGCACCTAGGCATGCAGTCTGCTTCTACAAACATTTACAAACAAAACTATGGTACCGTGACAGGAGTCTTGTCAACTGTGCAACAAGTCCAGTCATTACATTTTCTTGTTATTTAACATTCCACAGTCAACTATTTGCTGTATTATAACAAAGTAGAAGTGATTGGAAATGATAATAACTCCATGAAGCCATGAAGTTGTTAGACCACATAAAATCACATATCAGGGTCAGCGGATGTTGAGGAGCATAGAAGTTGCCCACTTTTTGCAGAGTCTGTTGCTACAGAGCTCCAAACTTCATGTGGCCTTCAGATTAACTCAAGAACAGTTCACAGAGAGCGGGCGAGCAGCTGCATCTATTTTTTGTCATCAACATTTTTATTTCATTTTTAAATTCAATAACAAAACTGAAAAGCAAGCAAACAAACAAACAAAAAAAATTAATCCTATTCTTTCTTCGCACACCAATCCCCACACCACCACTCTCTCATTACTCCTCTGTCCTTCAAGTTACAGAAAGCCAGCTTGTAAAGGGCAACCAAATATAATCATATTGATTCAATTTATCTAATAGACCATAAGTCACTTTTTCATAAGACGCCAACTTAACCATTGTCATTAGCCACTCTTCATAAGGAGGGGGGTTCTTTTTCCGCCAATGTCTTAGCAGGACCCGTTTGGCCGTAGTAAGAGCCAAAATAATAAATTTTTTTGTATAGCTGGAAAAGTCTCCATCAGAAAGTTCTGTGGTTATACCAAGTATAGACAATTTTGGTGAGATATCAAATCTCCTTTTCAAAACACTGAAAATTACCTCCATTATGTTTTCCCACCAATCCCGAAGTGCTGAACAGCGTTTTGACCATCACATCTCCAACAATCGTCTGTAGGGGCCAAGTTCCATTTATACAGAGCAGCTGCATCTATGCCTTACATTACCAAGCGCAATGCAAGGTATTGGATGGAGTGGTGTAAACGATGCCACCGCTGGGCTAGAGCAGTGGAGGTGTGTCGTCTTTAGTGACCAATCATGCTTCTCTGTCTGGCAATCTAATAGATCAGTCTGGCTTTGGCGGTCTTCTGGAGAACGGTACTTGTCTGACTGTATTGTGCGAAATGTAAAAGACACACGGGTGGGAGGAGGTTTATGGTGTAGGGTTGTTTTTCAGGAGTTGGGCTAAGTTCCAGTGAAACAAACTGTTAATGCTTCGGCATAAAACACGTTTTGGACAATTCCATGCTCCTAACTTTGTGGGAACATTTTGAAGATTGCTACTTCCTGTTCCAACCTGACTGCAGACCATGGCACAAAGCAAGGTCCATAAAGACATGGATGAGGGAATTTGGTGTGGAAGAACTTGACTGGCCTTTACAGAGTCCCGTCTCTAAGCTAATAGAACACCTCAGAGATTGGAGTGAAGACTGTGAGCCAGACCTTCTTGTCCAACATCAGTTTCTGAACTCACAAATGCACATGTGGAAAAATAGTCAAAAATATCATTGACACACTCCTTAACCTTGTGGAAAGCCTTCCCAGAAGAGTTGGATCTGTTGTAGCTGCAAAGAATGGGCTGACATCAAATTAAACCCTATGGATTAAGAATGGGATTTCACTCAAGTTCATATGAATGTGAAGGCAGACAAGTGACTACTTTTGGCAACATGATGTATAATACAACAAGGAGCCTAATGAGTACAATCTTACAAATTAATTCCCTTATTTTCTGTTTTTATACTTGTGTCAGCAGAGCTGAAACAGATGTGAGAGGTGAGAGGCACAGTTATTTGAATGACCTCAGCTAATGAATGAATCCAAACACTGTGTTGATGTGTAGAGGGATCTGATCCAAACTGAATGCAAACAGAAACGATTCCCTCGGCATCTATCGCAAGCATAGATGCATTCCAGCAGCAAACAGTTGACAGTGTCCAGCTAACAATTTTCAGGCCAGAGAAACATTCTTTTGCAGTGAGGTGTCTAGGATTATGCCACTTTTCAATCAGATTTAGAGCATCCCTCCACATTTCATCTTATTACTCAGATTACTGCCCCTGTCCAACCAAAAAATTCCTGATGTTTGGGAATATCTCTGTGAAAACACATTGCACAAGACTCATTGTTGTCTGTGTTACCAGTGTCCTGAGATGATGCAGGTTTAACAGTAAATGTCTTAATATTATTGAGCTATTTTGTTTACATCCAAGATTTGTACAATGTTCATAAACTGAACCATGTTTTATATTTTCATTTTACTGTATTTTAAACTGGCATCAGTGTGTCGTCTTGGTACATTTTCACTTGTTTATGTCTTAAATTTCATTTGGTGATTGTATTAAAAAAAGTAACTTGTTTAAAAGAAAGCTTGCTTGCTGTACAGACCTCTCGACAACATTACTACGAAAAGTGCTGATGCACTCACTTTTATCAGTGCTGATATCTGGCTTCACAACTTTATTGTCCCTTTGGGGATTTTGGAAGTTGTACTGCCTTTGATCATCGTGACTATAAGTACTTAAACAGCACTCAGACGGTAATACAAATCTGTTATTACCATAAATCTGTTATTAAAAATATTTGTCCTTTTGACCCCATTGTTCTCTTCACTGCAGGTGTTTGTGGAAACATTGGATAAATGCTTTGAAAATGTCTGCGAACTAGACCTCATATTCCACATGGATAAGGTAAGTGGGGAAAAGGGATCCGTTTCTGTAGAGCTGCAAGTATTAGTTGAATAACTGCTCGAAGCTAAACATGCCAGTAAATGTGTTCAGCTTTCCAAATGTGCGAATGTGGTTTCTGGCGGTTTTGGGCAAAAAGAGCCATCTTAATTTTAAAGAATTTTAAAGACAATAATATAAAAGGTTTAGTTTAAAATCATTGGTCAGGCACAGCTTAGTCGGTCTGTCCTGAATTAACAGCACAGAGTAGTCTCCCATATCGGAGCAACATACACTGGTGTTTTGAACTTGTAGGAAACTGTCCATAAATATTTGAATGTGACATTAACATGCTGTCATTACAGAATAAATGATGTCTTGATGTTAATTGTAAAACTGTAGCAGAATAATTGTGTAGGAGCTGTATTTGTGGGACGGCTTTTTTCTTTTTACCCATTCAATGAAAAAGTTGAGATACAAGGATACTGGCCTGAAACTAGCTCTCAGCCCCCTACTTGCTCTCTTTGGTACAGTGGGTGAGGATGATAAGTATATTACTGGGGCAGAACGTCGGGTGCTGTCCTTTGGTTCCCTACTGGCTAGGCGTGCCACTTTGATGAGGTGGAAGGCCGCTGCCCCGCCCACCCATGTTCAGTGGCTTGCTGATCTTATACTGATCTTGCGCCTTCTGACTGAAAGATTTCTGAAAAAAATAAAACGTACATCTCTGCTGTGAAGACAGAAAACTAAACAGCAGTGACGTTTGTAGGGTTACTGAAGTTGGGCTAGCTGGTATATAATGATGTGCTATGTGATCGCTAGCGACACAGCTATGTTAGCATAACATAAACACAGTGAAGCTGGAGGATGAACGCTAACTTTTTTCCACTTGATAAAAGTTAACGTGAGGGTTCCTGATGGTTAGGGACAAATGCAAACGCATGGCAGGATGCTGTAAACGGACCAAACTTCATTCAGGAGAACAGCTGAGAAAGCAAGAAGAAAGACTTATCTGACTGTTTTGTTTCGTTTAATTGGACTTATAATCCTATGCGCCTTATTGTCTGAAAAATACGGTAACCGTTTTTTGTGTTTCCCTTGTTTTTCTTTTTTGTAAAATGTATCCACAATCGCTCAATAAAAATGTTTTGAGTAAAAAAAAAAGTTGAGATAAAAAAAACTTTTATATTTATGTCTGTACTGTCGAACTGACCCTCAGGTAATGTGCAATCCAATAGTTGTAGCTGTGCAGCCAGATGCTCTTATGGAACAGCTTCTTTACTTAACCTTTTCACCTCACAAATGAATGATTTCCTTTCAAATAATATTTTGTACAATATATAATAAAGATTTTTTTTTAACTGTGTGCAGGGCGTCTTTAGAATTGAAGATGTATATGCTTCAGGCTACGTGTAGATCTGTTTTTCTCTTCCCCTGAGCCTAGCTGTGTTGCTGGAAACTACTCAAGACACATCCCCGGCCATCTTGATTGAATTTTCCCAGCAGGAAATATATGTCATGTGGTGTTGTGAGGTTTGGCCTGAGGAATTTTCCCAAAGTGAAACCTGGAAGTATTTCTTCTTGAAAGAAAAACATGCCCTCGTACAGCTCTGGAGGAGGGACTCAGCTAACCTACATGGCATTGTAAAAGTGTCATTAATACTTATAGTCAGGGGTTTAAAAGAGGCTGACAGATTTGCAGTAGAAGACAGTTTTATGCTGCTGGAAGTATTTTGTGCCCATAGGAATTCAAACATCTGAATGTTGTGAAGAAAAGCTGGTTTGCTTTCCAACTAAACTGTGTACATTTATGCATTGCTCTGTTTTATTTGCCATGCTTTGCTCTTTCTGCAGGTCCATTACATTTTGCAGGAGGTGGTGATGGGAGGGATGGTACTGGAGACTAACATGAATGAGATTGTAGCTCAGGTGGAGGTGCAGAACCGCATGGAGAAGTCAGAGGTCAGACCCTTTCTGTTAAAGGACCGCACTTTAGGGTTATTTCATGTTTTAGCTTGCAAACTGAAACTCGTGTGAACCCCTAAAAGTAAATTCTTTATAATAACCTTGGTTAATAAATGTTAAATCTACAGTTAATTGAACTTTAACTAATAATGATTTACTGTTAGCAAACAATGAAATACTAGTGATTGATTTGTAAACCTTCTATAAACACTAATTGATGGTTCTGGCAAGTTATACTTGCTGGTTATGAAACTTTGTAAATGTTTAATGTAAAAAGGATTTAAATGGATTTGAATGTGTAAGCAGGGAAGTAGTGGTGTTGCATTGTTGTGAGAGTTGGCGTGCTGTTTTAGTTGCCATGCAGAAATTGTGGTTTAGTTACAATGTCTCTTGTCACTATACGTTGGGAAATGGTTCACAATGAGCGTCTAAATGTCTGCACTATGAGCAATCACTTGACGTAAATACTATTTGTGCATATGATGACTAATATAATACTAATAAGTTCATCTTTTAAGAAAAGAAACCTCTTTTCCTGTAAACTCGTCCTACGTGATCAGGAGGTACACAGCCAAAATTAGCACATGGCTATATCTTAAGTCCCTGAAGTTTCTTATTGGTATTATATATTATGATCTTATGGTCTTATTATGCTGCATCCACTTTTGGGTTAAAACGACCCATTTGTAGTGTTTTTGCACCTATAACACCTAACAAATATTTTTAATTTCACAAAAACAACAATAATCAAATTTATATCTAAAAAACTGGATGTTGCATGATGTATTATGATGTCATGACATTGCGTAACAGCCCACTGCCAGCTGGCTAAAATCCTATACAGCGGGGAAAATAAGTATTTGACACATCAGCATTTTTATCAGTAAGGGGATTTCTACGTGGGCTATTGACACAAAATTTCCACCAGATGTTGCCATCAAGCCAAATATTGAATTCATACAAAGAAATCAGAACATTAAAGTATACAAGTTGAGTTATAATAAATAAAGTGAAATGACACAGGGAATAAGTATTGAACACATGAAGATAACAAGGTGCAAAATGGCATAGAACGCCAGGAGATCACCTGAAATCTGTCAGTATTGAGAGAGAAACCGTGCCCGCTATCAGTACTAATGGGTATCAGCGGCTGTAGTCCTAATTGATGGCCTATAAAGGCTTCTCATTACCCAGCAGGCACACAGGAAAGACTTCATGATGGGTAAAAGCAAAGAACTGTCCCAAGATCTTCGTAACCTTATCGTTGAAAAGCATTCTGATGGG